>JAHLJT010009091.1:0-27402 GCA_031308135.1 Acheta domesticus | reverse complement strand
TTCCACGTTGCACTTATTAAGAAATTAGTTACAACGCATTTCCCTATGATGTTTCTTATGCTAGTATTATCTGAAACATGATGCTAACCTTAACTGAGGGAAACCGTATATTTGGTGAAGGCATTTTGATATTAAAAATTATTTACTAAGAAATCTCTGGTACTCATGCGTACACAATGCAAAAATGCGAGAACAAATTGCTGTTCTTCACTCTTCATTCAATATAGTAAAAGAAGAAAATTACATTCTGAAGATGCATACTTATCAAAACGTATGCAAACCTACATGTACGAGCAGTTTCATTTTACTAATCTGAGTATCCCTCTAAGAAACTATTTTTTTTTTATATACAATGATTACACCTGATTATACAAAACAACGGATCTGGCTTCATAAGAATTAATCATTGAACTTTTCTCAGGAAAGAACGTTTATAATTACTTATTCTAATGTATTTTGATTAGTAACTTATGTCATTTCGTTTGGCTGTGTAAGTGAAATATTAATTTTTGCAATAAGAATGCCAGTATAATTCCTTACTCTTGATCTTGAAGGTACCTGGCAGAAAGTGTATATTAGTAAAGCTTTTTATGTATCGACTAACTTTTAGTAATCTGTATTCATATGGCAGTGTGGTTGTGAACTTTGTGAATAAAACCTTTATTTCGTTGTTACAATGTAATTGAGGTGTGCAGAATCATCTGATTCATGATAACATTAACTAAGGGAAATGTATATTTAGTCACTGTATTGAACTTCTTTTTAAATGTTTTTTACAGTTCTAAAGTTTCCCGTGACACTCTCTATGAGTGTGTGAGAGAAGTGTTAAGGCATTCCCAAGAAAGAAGAGGAACTTCCTTGGAAACCGTGGAGATCCAGATTGGCCCTGAAGAATTATGATCCTCAAAGGATAAGCGTTTCTCGGGCACTGTAAAGTATGTTGATTTCACCTAAGCTTGAGGTGCTTTTATTGTTCTAAAATTTTGAGTTGGAAGTTGTTTAGCATCGTTGGTATTACCATAAGAACACCTCATTGCTTTAGGGAGCCAGGTTCTACTTGGCGGACCTGCACCCAGGGTCTTAAAATAATTGGGAGGTCATTAGTGTTTAGCTTTTGACCATAGAAAGTCCTGAGGTTACTAAGGTGTTTGGTAAGTAGACAAGGTTTTTGATGTCCCACCGTCTTGAGTATTTTGTTTGTCATGTTCTCTGAAAGAGCTATTTCAGAGTTCTTTATAGTCTAATAAGTTTCCGCATTCCTCAATTCAGTTGTTCAGTCAGAATGTTAATGGTAGTAACCTACAAATTGAATAGGATTTAATTGTAAATTGGTTAAATTTTATCCTGTTTATATCCACACAGTAAGAAGTTTGCACTCTTACTAGCCTATAAATAGTGTATTTTTGGGCTAAGAAGGGTGCACATATTAAGGGACATATAGACAGCCTTTGCAGTTTTTCTGCCAAGGTTCAGAAATGCACCGACAGAACATTAGTAGCTATATCATGGAGAGTAAATCTATCAACATTTTCTTGTAACCTTATCTTCACTCTGTTTAGGTTAAAACACATCCCCGTCCTAAGATGCAAGTGTGCATATTGGGTGACCAACAACATTGTGATGAAGCAAAGGCCAATAATGTACCCTTCATGGATGTGGAAGGCTTGAAGAAATGAACAAGAACAAGAAACTTGTTAAGAAGCTAGGTGAGTTGAAGGAAAGGAGTGCATGGCGAGTAAATTGTTATTTCAGACTCAAAAAGATCAGTTATCCGTTGCTCATAAAATGGATTGCAGGTCTGCATTACAAGAAATGTTTGCTTGTCTGGCATAGACTATAGCTCTGAAAAAGTGTACTTTATGATCCTAAAACTTCATAGGTATCCGCAAGTGTCTTGTTTACTGGGGGGGTTCTGTGTTAATTACAAGTTACTGAATAAATACCAAAAATATTGCATGTGTTGGCTGAATCAAGAAAAGATACTTTGTTTTCATTCAAAATATTGTTTTAACTTTTAAAAATCATATCTCGCACTCAATTGATGTTTGTCCAGGAAATAAGCTATGCAATAAGTCAGGAATCGTTTCAAAAGGGAATACTTTTAAACCAAAGCAGTTGAATAGTAAATAATTGAAATGAAAGGTTTCAGATATAATTGCAGGAATTGGTGTTTAAAATCTGATTTTGTTGTGATGTTAAAACTAATACTTTAAAAGAGGAAAGTAATTAGAATTATTTTGTTTGCTTTTTTTATGAGCTGAGAGATGATTTGAATTGAGAGAGAGGACTTGAATACATGTGCAATTTTCTTTTCAGCCAAGAAGTATGATGCATTTTGGCAAGTGAAGCTCTGATTAAGCAAATACCAGACTTCTGGGTCCTGGCTTGAACAAAGCAGGCAAATTCCCTGGGTTATTGTCGCACCAGGAAGGAATGATGGCAAAGATCGATGAAGTGAAGGCAACTATTAAGTTCCAAATGAAGAAGGTACTTCAAACTCATGAGTTAATAAGACCCTTTGCTACGGTTAGAAGAGTTTTCAAATGTGTAATTGTTATTTTCTTTTTCTAGGTTTTGTGTCCTGTCTGTGGCACGTGGTCATGTACGGAATGACTGAAGATGAACTTGTACAGAATGTCCATTGGCAATCAATTTCTTGGTATCTTTGTTGAAAAAACATTGGCAAAATGTGCGTTCATTGCATGTTAAAATCCACGATGGGTCCTCCCAGAGACTGTATTAAATGGTTAATAAAACAATGATTTGATGTATGAATGTCTGTTGATTGACCTTTTTCCTTAGATCCTTTTTATTTAATTAATTTCTGAAAATTTTTAAAAAGCATTTCAATGATTTCATTAGTAGAATGTAAATGTCTGGCCGTCTTGGAGGTGAAGCACTTGTGAAGTTTAAACAAGAATGTTGATTTCCTTTGAGATTTTTTAAGGGTAAATTTTGCCTGATAATTTTGAGAAGTGTTAATGGTTTGGTAGCTCTGAGGTCATTTATTGCCAGTACAAGTTTTGGGAATTAATAGGGCATTATTAGTAATCAATGTCAAAATGCTGGTTCTTGCAATAATTCCTTGAGAAATAAACTAGAATTAATGAAGAAAAAATTTTTGAAGCAATTAAGATTCTGGATGAAAGATTGTCCTGAGGAAAATTGAATTTCCATTAGGATTTTTTCCCTGTCAGCTAGACTGCTAAGAAAAAGAAGTCATCTTTGATTTTTGTGTTGACTTTTGTAAAATGTAGAAAATTGTCAAATTTTCCTTTTGCCAGTAAACATCTGATAAGACTTCAGTCTCGTGTCCCAGGTTGTCACAGAGGTTGGGAGTTTATCTCTCTCACTCCCCCTCCCTTTAATGTTATCATTTCCTCTGATAAGCTCTCCACAAGGTCTATCTTCAGTATTGTGCTGAGTTCACTGTATGTGCATGAGGAAATAGATCCTTATAGTTTCATCTCGTTTTAGAAGTTTAATGCTTCAATGATGACAGATTTATTAAAGTTAAGAATTGATTTGAAGTTCGTGTTGAGGATTCTGTTGGTGTCATTTCCTGTGCTCCATTCCATTGGAGAGTGATTACAATAATCATGTGGGTGTACGATTATTTTTGTGTGAAATTGCTCAATCCTTTGTGCACATTACATACTGAAATAATCAAGCTTTATGAACTTAATTGATATTTTTTATAGCAATAATATTCAATTGTCTTGTTTTTTTTTAATGCATTACATTTATTTGACATGCTGAAGTTCTGGGATCTACTTTCAATTATTATTGAATTATAATAAATAAGTAAATGTTGCACATGTATGACCACACCCTTTTCTGTGCTAAGTTATAATATGGTGAAGAACAACTTCCTCATTAACTAGAGAAGTAGACAACGTACTTTTTATCAGTTGTCAAGAAGACACTTAATTGTGTTTTTCATCCTGTGAAGATATTGAAGTATGGCATGCCAAGTGAATACTAATTTATCGACTGTGTTATGTATTTTAGATGTAGTTGACAGAAAATATGAATTGGTATCACCTTTTCATACTTCTTTTTCTTGCTGTTACCTGTTTATGTGGAAGATACATCAGCATCTACTCTTTCGTTGACAAGTGAGTTACAATGCATTCAAATATTGCCATCATTTGTTGAATGTGTGGAGTCCTCTGGATCAATGCATGTTCTTGTTCATTTTTCCTTGAAGTAAATTGGTTTGTTTGTTTACCAACTCTTGGACTCTGAAGTGGGCAAGTTCAGTCATATTACACTTAATTAACTCTAGTATTTGTTATGCCACCTTATGTGAGGACTCTCAAAATAACTTAATTTCTCCATAAAGTTCTGCAATTATTGATACTCTGTACACAAGTTGATAAGGAGAAATGTTTCAATGAAAACTCATATGGATTGTAATCCTTCCAATGCTATTCATGTGGGTAATAGTTAATTGAAATTTCATGAGTATAAAAAGTTCCAAATAAGTATAAAAAGTATAATTCAAATGAGTATAAAAAAGTTCCAAATAATTATAGACAGTCTTAATTATAACATATTTATTAAATATAATATGGTGAAGAAACAACTTCCTCATTAACTAGAGAAAGTAGACAACGTACTTTTATCAGTTGTCAAGAAGACACTTAATTGGTGTTTTTCATCCTGTGAAGATATTGAAGTATGGCATGCCAAGTGAATACTAATTTATCGAGTGTAAAAAAGTTCCAAATAATTATAGTCTTAATTATAACATATTTATTAAATATGTTATAATTAAGACTGTCTATAATATTTGGAACTTTTTTATACTCAACAATTCAAAAGAGACAGTCTATAGTGAATTTAATTAAAATTCAATTGTAATTTCTGTTAATTGGTATATTTTAATTATCTACTGGACATCCATCCCATTGAGACTGCATTAATAATTTTTATTCTGCCTCTGAAAAATAGAAGAAATTCAAACACCTTGCTAAAACTTGTTCCTATACAACATAATGGCATTAAGGTTTAGGTGAACTTTGTATGATATTGTTGTTTACATTGACAAGTTACAGGTCTTTCACATCAAAAAAAGGTAATGTAATAAAATTCAAAAAGTACAACAATAAGCTAAATTCAAACTAACATTCATAATGACTCAGAGATTGCCGTATCTAATATAATGATATATTCTTATCCATTCTCATACAATTGTCAATAATACAAATACTGCATTTTCGTGCCATGTGCTTTGAAAATCCTTGGTGGTATATTTGTGGTATAGTCCTTATTTTATGGTTTTAAAGAATGTGATTTTATAAAACCATAAAAATTACTATTATCCCTCTCCCTTTTTTTGTAATGTCATAATTGTGCCTGTGTTTCTTATACATTGTATTTCTATTCACCTTGAATAGTGTGGTGAATAATAATGAAGCATACTTTTAAGCATTTTCAGTTTAAAGGATACTGAGATTTTACAGTAATTATGAGTTTTCTTAGAACCCGTCATGAAAAACACTTATAAAGTAGTATAAATTTAATTTTATCTATAATTTCTTATTGAGTTTAAATTTTCTGGGGAATAGATATGACCAGTAATTCATTTATATTTCCATTATCCCTGAATATGTGGGTTTTTCAAGATGTAGTTAATTAATGATATTGAAAGACGTTAAACAAGTTCATAAAAATACCTGTGTTTCAGGATTATTTCATATAATAGCAACTGCAGTAATGGAGGATTATTTTTTTCTAAAGCCATGATGAGTATAATACATTGTTTCTTTCAAAAAATTAACGCTTTCAGACTGCCAGTGTTTTGGAATATATTTTCTATTTATGTTAATATAACAATAATTGTTTCCAATAATTATTTTTAAGATTATGTACACAATATTAAGCACATGTTCCACTACTTCTACATCTATTGGAACATTTAAGTTATTTCTCTTTATTCCATTTATCAAAAATGGATGATTTTCATTTAGTATTGTAGGGGCTGTCCATAAATTATATAACACAAATTTTGGGACACATTGAATACCCTCTTCTCCCCTCTTCACACATGCCCGAAGCCCTTCCCTACTAATAATTAACACTTATGACCCCCACAGACACAATACCATTTACAAAAGGAAAAATAAATTATACTATAACAATGAAAATAATTTTGTATTATATATTGAAATTAATAATTAAAGTGAGAATTTATTGGTGATGCTGACTGCACCTAACAATAAGATTGGGGGATAATTTTTTCATGAAGGAAGGAAAGCATTGGCGAGGAAAATTTTTGACTAAACACATTTGGAGGATGGATGGGCAAGAATCTCCTGCGTATATTTAATGGTATTCTAGAATATACTTTAGGTCGGTTTCAAACTATTTTCTTAATAGTCTAAGATTCAATGAATATGCCATTGATGAAAATATATTTTCAATGATTGTAAATGTTTATTCATCATAACATTTTAATACATTAATATTTTTTAATTTAATTGTTAATGTATTTATGTTAGATATAATCAACTGAATTATTTCAGCCAAGAAAGTAACAAACCGTATCAACCTAATGTAACACTAAACTATCACCTCTCTACCCCCATGTAATGTAGCATAACCCACCCTGCTCTTTAGCAGTACCTAATTTTATGGACGAGCTTTAAGCAATCTTATCTGTCTGTGACTAGTATATTTCTTTCCATGTAATTTAAAAGCCTTGAAATTGTTGAGAATTGCATCATAAAAGTATTTTTCAATTGCCTAATTACACCATGTATCACAATTTTTGTTCCTGAGTAATCAATATAATTTTCTATAATTGGTTCTATCATAAAAATATGAAAAAACCTTACTTGCCTTGCAAAAGCATTGTTTTGTGGTCAGGAGAACGAAAAGTTGAAATTAAAAATGTAATTAAGGAAATGTACAAATTTTCACGTGCATCTTATTTAAGGGATATTATATTTTAAATCAAAAGTATATTTTAACCAAATAACTGCAAGTTGATGACAAGGATGTTAGAAATATGTAATTTTGTGAGATTTACAAGAGGATGTCATATCACTTTCACAAATAAGTCCCCAAACTATAGTCCCCCTTCATGTGGTCATTGTAGGTTCCATGTACACAACATTTAAAATGCTGCATGTCTTGATGAAAGCTCTATCCTTACTCCTCGGAATAGGCAACCATTTTCTCTTGAAGCCATCAAGCTGGGCATCAAGGATATGTATTTTGAGAGACATCTTGCAACTCATTTTGCTGTAATTAACCAGAGTCTCAACCAATTCAACATAGTTTTCAGCTTTATGATTTCGGAGGGAGCCTTTGACTACTTTAACAAAACTGATCCATGCCTCATTTCCTTTGCTCTGAGAAGCTTGGGGAAACTCTTGACACTTAAAAACTTTCTTAATGGAGGTCCCAACAAAAAGGCCAGCTTTAACCTAAGCTTTGAAAAGCTGTGGGAACAAATGTTGTAGAAGCTTGAAGCTGCAGATTCATTGTCCAAAGCTGCCAAAAATTGCTTCATCAGGCCCATTTTCATGTGCAAAGGTGCTGTTAGTATCATTCAAGGGTCTACAACTGACTCCCATTAATGTTGTGAATCCCCACAGTGAATTCAGTACATTTAGGTAAGGTGACCATTTGTCCTTCTATAGGGAGGACAGTCCTTTTTTTTGTAGGTCCTGCCCTTCCTCGAAAAGTGTCCTCCCACCTGTTGTCCTTTTCAATATTTCAATATATATGTGTTAATCTAGTTAATCAAGTAAGGAGTCACCATTGAACATTGATACTTAAGCTGCAGCATTACTGTAAATCCAATAAGAAGGATATTCTTGCTCTGAAATTTCCAATATATTGTTAGAAAATGATTTATAACAAAAAATATTAATTCAATGGAAAAATACTCATTTGATTAAAGAGATGTAAGCATAATTAGTGCATTTTGTTTGAATTAATGAAGTGTTTCATTCATTACTTTATACTCTTTGTTAATTTTTTTCGTCCTTTCATTGTTAAAAAATTTGTCATCTAATTTAGGCAAAATCAGTGTCCTGCTATCCCAAGACAAAAGTAGCATGGACACTTAGTAAATCTTCCTTGTAGATCAATCATTTTGAAGTCTCCAATAAATTCCAATCATATTCTTCATATTTCAATGCATTTTGCAATCTCTTCACACTGGTACTCTTCTGTAAGCTGTCGTGAATGGGTGAGGAGAAAACACAGAAACTGATTACTGTTATGGAGTTATACTGCTTTCAGACTCTTGATGAGCATTCTATAAAGAGCCTATATATACTAGGAATTACCCTTCAACCTATATATACTAGAATGAAGGTAATTCCAATGTCTCAAACAACCAGTTATATTATGACAGTAGAAAGTTCATCTTCTTGATGAAAAATACAAAAGAAATACTGTGTCGCTTCCTCTGATTCATCACTTTTATAGTTTCATCCAACAAGTTCCACTGCCCCAGTCTGGATGTTAAGAACTCAACATAGGACTTTGTAAGACCAAGGGCTGATTTAGGTCCTTTTAGTTGGGATAGTATGGTTTTCGTTCATTGTTTTCATTTTTGTAACAGTAGTTAGGGATTTTAAATCTTCCGCAGTTTCTGAATTACTATGACTGTCATCACAGCTTCATCTTTCTGTGGAGGATTAGGAACAGGAAGTTCAGGGCCTGGCGGAGCAATGATGATGGTATGTGTTGGGATAAATGACTGCAGGCGCTTTCTTGCCAATCCGTTGTTTAGAAGGGTCCATCATGCAGAAGTAGGAGTTCATAGAATGGTCTGTGGGTTCTATCCAATTAGTGGTAGCACCAAGAAATGATGAGAACCCACAGACTGGTACTATCCTTCCAGAGTGTTCTTACAGGTTGCGTGAGTTACGTGTGGAGCCCAGGATTTATCCTGGTCTCCAACGGACATTCCGACGTAAGCCTTGTACACTTCACACATCTTCACTTTTGATGAGATGGGGAATTTTTTCCCTTTCATTTTAATATATCCCCCACAAATAAAACAAGGCTGGAGACTTGCAACCAATTGAAGCCATATCTGACTAGAATCAGCAGCCAAGTAGTTATGAGAAAAATCTCATCTTACGACTTGAGGTTTCTTAGAAAATGAAAGAAACCCTTTTTTAGTATCAGACATAAAACACACAGTATTTTTTTTCAATTAAGAGTTTGTGATGATAGAAAAAAAATCTATTAACAAATCCATACTAAAGAATTGAAAAAATGCAAAAGTTGAGAGTTATGTAAATATCATTGTGACAGCCACAAAAGCAAAGTTTCAGGGGTCTAATGACCATTTTCTACATACTTGCTGCTCTATTAACCAGAAATCAATCATTTGAAATCAGAAACAAATACTTTTTGAAAATTTTTTACAGTGTTATTTCAAATAAAATACTTGAAAGATTTGCTATTTCTGAAAAGAATATCCTAAAATCATTCCCTTTTCCTAAGCACCCACAATTGTCTGCCAAAGAAACACTTTTGCTCACAATAGATTTATCATGGTATATCGTTCATTATTAGATGAACTCAAGTATCAAGTAAATAATATTTGTGCTAAGATACCATAAAATATGCAAACTTTCCTTGCATGTAATTTGCATATGTATTAAATGTTGCATTTAATACTACATTTTAAAAACTATTATTTGGTGAAGGTGTTATTTGTTTGCAATATTACTTTATTAAAAACACTTATTATATTAACTCCACTCTTGTGACATTTCATATCAGAATATTATGGTTTGATTTTAAAGTGTAGTAGGGTTTTTGACCTATAGACTCATTTATTTCTGATTTTTTTCTGAATTTTTACACATTAAAGCAGGATGTTTCTCAACAAACTTTTGCATATATCACCTGATAGAATTGCCAATATTACATAGTTTTTGTTGTTGAAGGAATCAGAAGATAGCATCACCTATTAGCTCAAAAGAAACTGGAGGTACTGAAGAATCAAATCCATTAAATTCATTTGCAGGTTAGTTGAAATGTGTTTAATATATAAATTTGTGAGATTATTAAAGAAGTATTTCTAACTTAATCTTGACTGAACAGAAATTTAGATCATATGGACAAAATCAGAATCAAACTTTTTGATACCAATTACACTCTTGCATACAACAGTTTGTGACTTTGCCAGAATTTAGAAATCAATGCATTAAATTTATGATCATCTAAAAATATGTATGGATGATCATTACTTTGGTTAATTTTTGTAGCAGAAGACTTGTTGACACATGAAAATCCTTCACTAGTGATTAGAAACTAATAAGTAAAAACAAATGGAGTTGTTCACTTTGATATGTTTAAGTAATACAATGTCAATGTCTTTGTATTTTTTTAGTGTCCAGTACTGCTTTCCCTAAGGATGAAGAAAATATAACAGAGGTATATCTGAAACAAATGAACCAGATTCAGAAAATTATACTGATATAAGTGATACTACCGATGGATCATCTTTAAGGAATCTAGAAACTGAAAGTGTCTCAGAACCCCCTGAACCTCCTCTTAATAATTCAAATGATTCTAAACCTTACTACTACTGATAGTCAGAGCTTACTAATACGAAAGAATGGAAGAAACGAAACTTTAAGTTCCACAGCTCTAGAAATGAAGTGTCTTCAGAACCCATAAACCTCTTATATAAAAATTCAAATGATTCTAACCTTACTACTACTGATAGTTCAGAGCTTACTACTACAGAAAGAATGAAGAAACCAAACCTTCAAGGTCGACAGCAACTACCGAATCAGGAGTTATTGACATTTCAGTGTCAACAATAGACTCCATCGACATTTTTACACACCTGTACCAGATTCAACAGAAGACTCTACATCAGACTCTCACCAGATACACTTCCAGATACAACAGACTCAACTGAAACAACTGAAGCATCTCCAAACACAACAACAAAAAGCCGATATTACAACAACAACAACAGCAGACATTACAACAACAGCAACAGCAGGACATTACAACAACACAACACCCGACATTACAACAACAACACCAGACATTACAACAACACCAGACATTACAACAACAAACACCAGACATTACAACACCAACAACAGGCATGTCATCAACTACAGACACATTAACAGACCCAACAACAACAGACAAAGGTAATTGTTAATAAAATTTTATATTAATTTTTATTAATGAGTTTTCATATCACTCGCAAGGTAAACAATAAAATGTCATGAGTAAACTTCCAATGCTCAGTGTCTTTTATAATTAACATTTCAGACAAACTTTGATGTTATAAGAGCTTTAATGGTTTTCTGGTATAAACTTACCATTCTTGCAATAATCAAAGTTTCAAAATTCATTTAATTTTTAAAAGTTGTTTTTGTTTCAAATAAAAATTTGAAGAAAAGTAGATAATATAATTTCATTTTAGATTAAGCATGCTGAGTTAATTTACAGTGCAAACGATTGTGCATTATTTCAGGCGCATCAAAACTGCAATAATTGCAGCTATCATTGTAACCGTTTGCTTATTGGAATTGGTATAGTTTTATTGACTGCTCATCGTTATGGAAAATTGCGATGGTAGCGACATCAGTCTCTTTAAAGTTAAAAGTTGTTTGATAATATTGGGTTTAATTCCTTACTTAATATATTAATTTTATTTTTATTTAGGCCTCCTCAAAATCTCTTCTCAAATGGACTTGCAGATCCCATTCGTCCTCAGCCTGTGACATTAAAGAAATTTCCTGCACATTGCACTGATATGTTAAACGTTACATCAAAACTGAGTCATGAATATCAGTTATTAGCAACTTTGAGTGTAGATATATATGCAACAGAAAGCTTTGTAGCTGGTCAAACTACCTGATAACAAAAGTAAAAACAGATATGTCAACATTCTCCCCTGTGAGTATAAGGTGGAACAGGGAAAATTGCTTTCAATTGAAAAACTTCCAAAATTCTCTTGTAGCAAGGAATTCACCAAGACACAATTGAATCATCTCTTTCTTTGGTAAAACTCTCATAAAACTGAACAGATTAAATATTTTAACAAAAACCAGTTTTCACAAATTCTGCAATAACATAATTCAGTATATAAGATGGATACACAGAAAAACTTATTCACATATCAAGAATGTCAAAAAAGTTGCTACTCCATTATGCAACATATGAATAGCAAATATTTTAATGGCAGACAGTCTCTTCTTGGAAACCTTCCTATCATATGATGTCAGCTGCATCATAAGCAGTGATGCACATATCTAACAAAAATAACAAAATCATATGCCCCTCTCTGTGGCGGAGGCTGCATTTTTCTTTCAATTTCTGTATGCATTAGAAATAAAAATATTAAAATAGATGACAGCTGACTACATGTGGAGGATTGAAAATCTTCAAATTCTTCAAACAGGCTTGTATTTCTAAACAAAAATGCACAGTTGCACAGTGGGAAGTAAACAGAAGGTCAGGTGATCAGGTCTTTCATCAAACGCTAGACCAGGGATGTCTAATTTGCAAGGTCTCAAGACCACTACTAACACCTTTAATATGGTTGCAGGCCAAATTTTCATTATTCAAGTGATCCACACCCAGAATCTCCATACTGTTTATCTGGCAGTTTGCCTAGCTGCTCTGGAATGGAAGGGCGAGCAGTGAAACATATTGGGATGTATTTGAATTTCTGAATTTACTAGAAAAAAAAATTCTTAATCTAAACAACCTATTTCACATAAAGAAGGCGTTGACCCAGCCAGCAGGGCAAGTATGCTAGGTGCACCAGACCTGGATGCAACTTCAAGCCATTTGGGGTTTGAGAATGAATCTTGTGTGTTGAAGCACACAATGGTATAACATTAAGGGCCAGTGAACATGTTTAGGCCTCTGATGAACTTTTGGTCATCATTTTACACAATGTTCTTGCATGTTGCATGTTTGTATTCTCATTATTTTAGTGGGGTCCTGTGCTGTTTACACTATGTAGCCTTGAGGAAGGTCCAAAAATGTGACTGAAATATCAGGGGTAATTTAAATAAATGAAATATAATTTGCAAGAACAGCGCATAAATTATGTCAGTAATACTTAAGTATTAAATGTGAATTAATGAAAGAACTTTAAAAAAATTAAGAAACATTGTAAAATTAACAGTTGATTGAAGTCAAGAATAGCAGAGAAATTTTATGGTATATTTGACACATTATGACATTTTAATTCTATGTAAGATTTTCAATATATATGAATACCACAAATTTCCTTTTTCAGATGATTCTACAAGAGTCAAACTGGCACCTGAAGGTGATGATTTCTACAGTGATTATCAATGCTTCCTACATTAAAGTGAGTTTGATTTTATCATAATATTATTGCCACAAGAAGCTTAAATTTTAAAGGCTGGAAAATGATGTGAAAAGCGACAGTCTAAAGTTTCTAAAAGGCAACTTTGAAGGTTCACAAACCACAAATTTTCATAGAGATCAAGGACAAAGCCAAGAATGAGCAACTTCAATGAAAGAAAACAATAAATGATTTATTAATCTACAATATTCCTAAAAGAAGGCAATCATTTGCTTCCCACATGGGGACAATGGTTGAAGTCCTAGCATTATAATGTTCTAATTAGGGTGTTCCTGCGATCCACTCAACTTCCTTCAGTGTGTACTGAAGATTCAAGAATGACTCTTTTAACATCTTTAAAAAATATTCCAGATCATAGGATTTCGTCACAATGACCAAATTCTATGATTTGGAACATTCTTCAAAGTACTAAGGTAGTCCGTGAATCTTTGGGGATTGAAGGCAGCTGGAACATGTTGCTAGCCACACCACCTCCTTCTAGTGCTGAAAGAAATGAAAATGAAGAGCCATGATTTTCATCTCCATATGACCCATCAAGGATTATGTGTTTCAGCACAAGGGGTACTTTAACTTCTTGAGAATTCTTAAAACCAACAGAGTCAATGGCAGGATCCAATTTGACTGCAGGGAATCTTAGTAAGACAAAGTACATAGTAACACAATTAATAATAATATAGTAAGACAGTAGGTCATTGACATCACTTCGACTGTTCTCAAGTGACTCGAAGAAGGTAGGTTCTTCAGATGTAAGTGTAGGGACATGAAGTCATTTATGATATTTGTCTCCAGTCTACGGTATGGCAGACATGGCATATTCCATGGGCCCCACTCACAAGGGCTCTGAGAATGAATGATAATTTGGAAAATGTCCCAGACATGTTCATGTAAAGTTCCCCCAAAATTAAAATTTCAAATTCAAGGGGTCACAACATCAGGGAGATTGATAGGGGAATGCCAATTTTGGAGAATATCGTTTGAATAGTCACATGTGAATGAACTAGAAAACGTGACATTCTTTAG
Organism: Acheta domesticus; assembly: GCA_031308135.1. Taxonomy (NCBI): domain Eukaryota; kingdom Metazoa; phylum Arthropoda; class Insecta; order Orthoptera; family Gryllidae; genus Acheta; species Acheta domesticus. The sequence goes on along the minus strand of JAHLJT010009091.1, from coordinate 13,028 downwards.
GATATATATGTGTTCCAACAAATGCCCTTGATGTAGTGTTTGAATTGGTCCTACAAGAACTCGCTACTAGATGGAAGCCTGATGTATGTGAAGGAAAGATTTGTTCCTTTCTGAACAAGAGTTCACAAAAGTGGTTCACCAAGAGTTTTTTTGTGAAAAATGGCTCACTCAAGGGTGGGAACATGTTTTTCAGCAAATACCAAAATCTATAACTATAATACTTACTATAGTAATCATATTTATCAGGTGTCAGTAGCAACAGCTCACTACAAAATATTCTCACACAATACATGTAGGCCCTACATTTTCGTACAACACATTGCTACACTTTGATTTTTTTTATGGTGGCTGATGACTTTATGTCATTGTTTCACCTAAGATTTTTAACAATGGTAAGTACATTTCTGCAGCCACAAGCCCTGTTAAGAAGGACATTCGTAAATTAATTAGAAAGATTCATTTTATAAGGAAGGAGGTGTAACATGACCTATGTCATTAGCTACTATAGAAAAATCAAAGTATAGATGACAATAAACAATTAAATTCAATACACAAGTGTAAAAAAAATATTTTCTGCTGCATAACTTTCTATATGGTTAGAGACTATAACAAGCATGAACAAGGAAAGTCGTATTAATTTTTAACCATGATTTTGAATGTATCAATTACCATTTGTACTGTATTCTAAACAAGCTGTAACAACAACAACAACCTAAAAATTATAAACAACCTGTACAAGTTTCGTACCTCAGCTTCTGAGTCAATGACTCCTATCTCAGAGAGGTTTTGTTCAGTTTCCCTGATCCTTTGAATGAATGCTCAGATGGCCCCTTTTTTTTTTGCTTTTGGACATCAATGTAACTTCACTATCTGTACTTGTCTTCTAGAGTACTATAGAAATATAGTTAATCAAATTAACTATTATTCTCGTATTCTTAAGACAAGTCGATTCCTTCACGAAGACACAATAGGGATAAAAGCCAAAATCCATAGCTGATTTGCCTTTGCAAATAGTTTTTATTGCACTGGAGTGCATTTTTCTTACTAATTCTTGCCAAAAATAAGCATTTCCTTCTATATTCAGAAATCAACTTATATATGGGTTAGGTTAGGGATCCCAGAATTTATGAAAACATGCACAGAATGCCCTTCTCCCATAGTATTTTACTCACAGTTTTAACTGTTTTTGACATTAAATAGATAAAATTAAATTAATAAGTAAAACAGATTATTGATACTAACAGAATCAACCAGTTAATTCTGGGAGTAACTTCCTGACTCTCAAATTATTTGCCTCAAGAGGCTGGTTCAGGTAGTTTATTAGAAAACTTAAAAATGATTGTTTCTTAAAAACATATTATTTTGTTGTAGGGGTATACCAACGAAATAGAATATATTGCAACTCAAGGTCCCAAAGAAGACACTTGCAGAGACTTTTGGAAAATGGTGTATCAAGAACCAATTAAAGTTATTGTTATGGTGACACAGTTAGAAGAACAGGGCAAAGTGAGTAAATGCTTTTAATTCAAAAAGAAATTTCAGAATATACAGTAAAAACAGCTACTCTATTAATCTTCATTTTGATCAGTTTTGTGATAAATGTGAATTTTTGCAATTAAAGAATGTTAAGCTTATTTATAAATTTGTAGCCCTTTTCACTTCAACTTTGTGTGTGACTGAATGTTTTTATTGGTTTTAGCCAAAGTGCTATAAATACTTCCCAATTTAAGAGAAAACTGGAATTTGAAGATATTATTGTTCGATGTACTACTGAGCTACATTTTCCAATATATACATCTCGAACTCTTATGTTAACTAAGGTATCGTATTGACCTTTTTCCTGTCATTAAAGTTGTATTACATTTACATATAATGGGTCAGAAATGAAAATAATGAAAAGGCTTTGGGAAGGAAGAACAAACCTCGTCTTAGTTGCTTCTAAATGATAACTTGATCATTATAGGCATGTGCTGCCTAAACCAGGAGGGGGGACCAACAACATTTCTGACCCCCTCTAATATTAAGTATTTAATTTAATGTGACTTATGTGTGAACTACAATTTTCTGTCAATATTTGAAATGTATTTTTAGGCAGTTAGAGGAAGAATCAATGCCATCTTGACCACGTTTTTTTCAGAATTTCATACATTTTTAGTTGTTTTCATCTGAATTTTGAGGGTTCATATTCTACAGAGGAACAACTCTAAATTGTCCACTTTTCAGGGGTGAATTAGAAAAAAAACCCTTGTGTTGCATCATAGGTACATAATGTAAATTTCCAAATTTTTCATAGCTTTTATGAATTTTTACAAATAAATGAACAAATGAACAAAATTTTATGAATTTTTCTCTCAATTCATTGAATGTTTTTTATATAATACACTTAACATGATTTCAAAAACTTTAAAGAATGACATGGTGCCAAAACACTCTTGATGAAATGAATTTTTTATTTTTTGGGGAACTGAAATTAAAGGATTCATTCTATATTTGTAAATTACTTGTACAAAAGTCCAGATACAATTTCAAAAGTAAATTTAAATTCTCAAAAATATAAAGTACATTTAAGTATACAAATATATTGTAATATTTGGCAAATATACATGAATTTTTACAGAATTTGCATAAATAAGTATAAAATTTTAATTATTGAAATGTATGAGTCAATGAGTAACGAATTCAATGATCACATAAATTGTATAATTACATTAGATCAAAGATATTACATTTTCTTTGCAAAATAAATAAATCATCTCCTTATGTCTTCTCATATAGAGGGTTATTTCACCATTTAAAAACATTGATTGCTGAAACAAACAAAAAATCATGACTTATTCCCCACGCAACATATCCAATATTCATCAAAATTAGAGAGGCGCACTTCCAAATTTTTCCTTTTAAGATAAACACTGAAATATTTCAAATTGTTTATCTCTATGCAATAAGACAATAACAATAGTCAAAGATAAATCACAAATAATATAGATAGGACCAATGTGTCCATCCACTTCTCATTATCACTATAATTTTTATACTATATCTGCATGATCTATGGATCATTTTTATCAAAGGTTTGACATATGTATGATGTAAATGAAATAAAATGAAATAAAATGTTTTATTACTCAAGGCTTCAGGGCTGCTTTCAAAATGTTTAGGGGGAGAGACCCCTCTTGCCCTTCCCCATTGGTATGCATATGTTGATCATGAATTATGGTCTTAGTTAATATATTGTAGAACTATAGGTATATACTTTAAACAGAATTGTCTGATTTCAAATTAAATTCAGCTTTTTAAAATGTTTTGTACAAATATTTGTCCTTTTTGCAAAAATGCATGAAAAGTACCGGTACCATGGGGTTGTGTTTTGGTACCACCGGTTGTGTTTTGTCATCTTCTAAGAAATGCCTATTTCCAAGTTGCACAAACACTTTATTTGCTTCAAATGGGGGGGTGTTCTTTTGTGAACACTACAAAAGTGTACATCAGATTATGGACAATTTGGTGGGTTATATGTATTTACCAAAATATACATATTTTAAACATAATATCATTGACAAAAACATTGTACCTTTATCTTGCTTATTTTTGCAGGATAAACAAAAAATTCTTAATTAAATTCATAAAATGATAAAAAAATAGATCCTTTGGTTGTAATTACATAAGTACAAATTTAGTATAGGTAGATTTAAATCACCTAAAAATAAAGTGCTGCTCTAAATTTGAGGATCCAAAGTTTTAGTTTTCATATTGTTTGCTAAAATTGGAGTTACAAGAGTAATGTGGGTCTGTAGAGTCTTATTAAAATATTAGATAATATAAAAAAAAATAATGAAAACTCTTAAAATATTTTAATGAAAGTGTTTACACCTTTGAAATGGACAGTGTTTAATAAATTGCAAATCTTCAAACACGGTGTTAAGGTTTTAAATAAAAAAGAAATAATTAAGTACTTTATAGGAATGTGTTTTATAAATTATCCTTTTAAAATACAGTATTGTTATGTTTTTGATTGAATCTCTTTGGATGATTTAATTGTAAGAGAATGTTTTTATGATGAAGGGAGAGAGGAAACGATCAATCGTTCACCTACATTTTCGAGAGTGGCCAGATTTTGGTTGCCCGGCAACTCCTGACTTGATGCTTCAGTTTTGTCAAGTTATGAGGCATAATATTGTTCTTGCTCAACCTGGAATTACTTTAATTCATTGCAGGTATGTCAATCATTTTATTCTTATCTAATTTGTAAAACTTTTACCAATGCATATAGGGCAAGTAGAATATTATAAAATGAATTAACAGAGTGACTTTTTTATGAATCTATTTAACAAATTGTGTTACTTGTTAATTAATGACAGTGCTGGAGTGGGTCGAACTGGAACTCTTATTGCCGTTGATATTCTATTACAACATATAAAAGAAAACAAGAAAATAGATATATTTGGAACTGTATATAAATTGCGAAAGCATCGAATGAATATGGTTCAATCAGAGGTAAGATTATGAACTTTTTAATATTTCTGAACATCAAATTTGTGCTTTTATCTGTCTGATAAATTTTGAGTTAACGTATGAACAATTTGATTCACAGGCTCAATATGTGTATATATATAAATGCATAAAAGAAGCATTAGAAGACCCTTCTTATTTATCTAGTGGTATGTAGATTTTTATTTAACATGTTCATGCCTATTTCCCATATAAATGTCCTACCAGAACCTTCAGAATATCTAGAAACAAAATGGGATAAAAATAAAGATTAAGTTCTGGAATTTTCACATATGTTCATAAGGGCAAATTGAAGATCCTGCATATCATGAGTCCATTCCAAATAAGTTCCAAGAGAGAGTAAGTTATGAATAATTAATAAGAGAAAACAGAAATGAAATTGTGGTATTCTGGAGTGTTCTTCAGCAGGGGAGTTAACAAAATTTTAAAATTTCTCTTTCACAGTCCGACGTGGTAGGGGATTATTTTTCCAATCAGAATCATGTTGCAGCTTATTAAATTCACAGAAATTGGTAAGCAAGCTTTGATCATTTTGGAGCGTCTCTAGCAAACAAATCAATCCTTAAGAAACAGAGTGTTTATAGACTTAAGTTACATCATTCATGTAGCTTAAGTTTTGTTTACTTGATACCATTATGAGGTGATTGATTTCGTAGAAGGATTAACTTTGACTTTGATTTCTGAAAGAAGCCATGGATTTTTAAGAATGAAAAGGCTTCCTTCCATGTTGTAGATTTAGTACATGTAAAAGAAGCCTTTCAGTTAAATTCAAATCACCTGTTTCATCATCCGAGTGATATTCTTTCTCTGAAAATTGCATGGTCAGATGGAAGAGCAGGCTTGATGTCTTTGAGTCTTGCCTCATAAAGTAAGGCAGCATCAAAATGAATTGAAAAATGACAGTTTTGAACGTATTTGTTTAATTACCTTATCTTTGAAACTACTCAAGATCAATTTATGTTTTCAGAATCAGTACAGTAAGTTTCATACTTCAGGTTTTCTGAAGTATGAAAAGTACTGTAGTGTAGAAAAAATAATGTAGGCCCCAACAAATTTTGACATCTACTCCAAATATGCTGAAAATTACAAAAGCTATTTATAAGGTGTAAATCTGGTTATACGTACTTCAAACATTTCCATCAAGCTGCTCCTAAAATTTTACAGCTCGTTCAATAGTTTCTGAGGACTATGCACAACCAAATTAAAATAGGCTTTATGTCTTCTCTAATCACAAGATACATTTTTGAATAATTTTAACATTAATTTCAAATTTGAAGTTAATAATATATTATTATCACAACAATATTGCAAAAAGTTTGTTTTCTTCAATCATTCCCCTCTCTGCCCCTGTTAACCTTTTTCAGTTATGGGATTTTTCTCTCTCCCTGTAAGTTTGAATGTAATTTTTTGACTCCTTTAACGCTTGTGCTTTACGAGGTTTCACTTTATTTTTTTCATTTTTGTACATAGGCTCATGCTCATAAGCACTGTGCAGCTGTGGCGGAGCGTAAGAGGAATGTTTGTTGAAACATATTTGTGAATTTATGTAGTTTATTTAAACTATGCCAGATCAAGCAGACATATTAACACAGAATGCAGTAAACATGGGTGCCAGATTCAATAGATAAGGTACAGATAACCGGGGAGTGCTCTCCAATATACCTCGTTTGACCCGGCTGGGGAGGTGCCCAGTGGGAGATACCTGGATGGGGAAATCCCGCAAGACGTTGTGTAGGTCGACTGAGCACTCGCCATCCATTGGGGGAAGAATACTGCCAATTGTAGAGATTTTAAACATGCACTACCTTATGGTACTAACGTCCGCCGTAGTTGACGCGCCCGGAAACAAGATATAATTAATCAAACAAGCGATCGCCCAATCAACAATATTGTATATTGGTCCGAATTCTCTTTGGAGCACGGCAGTGGAGCCTCATGCTAAATCACCCGCTGGTCTTGAAATTTTGTTTCTAAAACCCTGTCTGGGGCTTCATGAGCGCCCACTCGCTTGGAATAGTTTTACTTCTCGCATACAACTTATGTAGTATTATGTACACAGTTCTGGATTGTCGATTTTGTGTTGATTATTAGCTTTAAACGATTAGTTTTCGCACTTCAAGCACGACTATTGGTAATGAGTTTTACAATGATGGCAGAGATGTGCAATATGACGAATTGGGTTAATATAACATCACGTAGCCGTTACTAATGCGAGAAAGTATGTGCTGTTGTAGCACCACTAGTTTATTTTCTCGTATTGCTTAACTACGTGGTGTAGACAAAGTACTGTAATATCTGAGTGTGGACAACTGTGGACAACTAGCACGTAAACCGTCCATTGGATTTTCTGCAGAATTCATATTTCCCGATCTGGCCACACTCGTGGCCCTGCAACTTGAATCTTTTGTTGTTTAGGGGGTGGAGTACTTTGCAAAATTTCTCAGTGGGATTTTCAAAATTTTCTTTAAAAAAATGGCTCCAAATGACGTGCTACCACAAACGAGTTAGAGATACATAGAGTGGCAATAGCGCCACCATCTTTGAAACAGTCGTCACTCTCCGCCATGTTAAAACTTTTCGCGAAAAAAAAAAGTTTGCTGGTGGGAAACATTTTTGCAGGTTCATGTAGTATAATATTGCGGAGTCCTTACAAATAATCAGAGAACGTGTATGTTCTGTTGTAGCACCACTTGTCTTAGAACAGATTTCATTTAAGACAAAAATCTTTCATCAATATTGAAGTTTTGCCATGTTAACGTTTTGCAATTTTCGAAAATATAAAGAGTTTACCGGAAATGGGACCAGCACTATTTGTTTTGTCGTTCTTTGATACATACGAGGAGTATATTTAAAGGACAAGTTTGTAGTTCTCTTTTATAAAATCCTTTTAAAATTTTCTACATTCCACGAATTACTCCAAAACTATTCGTATTTTCTAAAATTGTGCATGATGTTATTTTAAGATCTGTATTTGAAGAACAGACTTTATTAAGGAAAAAAATCTCCATCTTCAATATTGTAGTTGTTGGAAGACGCCGAAAAAAGTTGAAATTTGCAACTTTTGAGAATTAAAAAAAATTCAACGAAAACGAGACATGTGTCACTCTTAAGCTTCTTTTACGCTATCCGAGAACAAAGTTTGATCCAAAAATTTGAAGCCATCTTTGAGAAAAGTTTGAAAATATTTTTGAGGCTTCACAGAAAGTACTCCAAAATTAAAATATCCATTTCAAACTCCCAGAGAGTCGAGTTCTTTTAAAATTATCGGGGTATATCAATTTTTGAGAAAATCGCGTGAACGGTTTAGGCCTAGCGTTGACCACAGACTGACGGACAGACGGACAAACATTTTGCTATGAATAGTTTCTTCGTTATCAAAACATTGATTCTCACTACTTAATGTGTTAGAGAAAGTAATTCACTATATACAGGAATAACATACTGAAGACAGGCTAATTGGCCTACTAGTCACGGTATGACATTAAAACATGGCGACCATATTTCACGAATATCACTTGAGGAGCGCGGAAACAAGGCCGTTTGCATTTCTACGTATCTCCGGTTCTTTGGCTGTCACCGATGACTATGTTTGGCTGCCAAAAAACAAAAAAGTGACTACGCTTGTCTGCTGCTGCGGTCTCTATCTCACGGCTCCTGCACTCGAACAACTGCCGCTCGCAGTTTCAAGCGCATGTTCCCATGATTAACGTATTGGCAGGAATTTTAATTTTATCGAATTCACCACACGAAGTTGCACATCAGAATGTTTTTACTGTGTTCTTGAATAACTAGTATTCGAGTGATCCCAACTGTTAAGGCATCGAAATGCGTTGTTTATCATTCGCTGGGTGAGCTGAAAATGTTTATGTCGCCTGCGATAAAAAATGTATTATCGCAGGCGACATAAACATTTCTCATCGCATGTATATACTAAACAGCATCCAATGGTTTTGGCCTCTGAAAATGGAACAATTAGGTTGTCATCACACATCGACGTATTCAAGTTGGCGAATTCAACATATCGAGATCCACAGTGTCAAGAATGTGCCGAGAATACCTAATTTCAGGCATAACCTCCCACCACGGACAATGCAGTGACCGACTGCCTTCACGTATACTCCGATTTTCGCAACTTTGTCTCTGAGAGGAATCAGCTGTTTCGCTGCCATCCAATCGGGAGCTTATATTTCGCGACAGTGACGTCACTATGGTGACGTTCAAGATCCCTATTGGATGAAACCGTGAACAGCTAATTCCTGTCAGGGACAAAGTTACGAAAATCGCAGTATAATGCCGAAGAGCAGGGGCCTTTGGAGTTGTCAGTGCTAACAGACTAGCAACACTGCGTGAAATAAACGCAGAAATCTATGTGTGGGGTACGATGAACGGATCCGTTAGGATACTACGGCGAAATTTGGCTTCAATGGGCTACGGCAACAGAAGACCGACTTGCTAACAGTACGACATAGCAACGATTCCCCTGGGCTCATGATCGTGTTGACAGGACCCTAGACGACTGGAAAACCGTGGCTCGGTCACACGAGCTCTGATTTCAGTTGGTAAGATTTAAGTTGGCTGATGGCAGGGGTCGAGGGCGGCGCCGAGCTCACGAAGCCATGAACCCAAGTACAGCGAGGCACTGTGAAAGCTGGAGGTGGCTCCAGCTTTGTGTGCTCCAGTGTGGGCTGTTTTTACGTGGAATGAACTCGGTCCTCTGGTCCAACTCAACCGATCATTGATCGGAAACCGTTATGTTCAGCTACTAGGAGATCATTTGCAGCCATTCGTGGACTTATTGTTCCCAGACATCGATTAAATGTTTATGGAAGACAATGCGCCATGTCACCGGGCCACAATTGTTCGCGATTGGTCTGAAGAACATTCTGGACAATTCGAGCGAACATCGTAAGAGCTGCTCTTTAACCAGACAAGAATCTCTGTTAAAGCTCCAAACTTGAACGTAGGACGTTAACGCAATCACTGCCCCCTTAAGTAAATATATTATAAAATCAAGAAAAGTGTTATTTTGATTACGATTCCATGAGAAAGCAGCCAGACCTAAGTTTGAGAACTGATGACTCAAGTCTGCAGTGGGCAGTTGGGTTCAATAAAGATCAAGTCACTACATTCTTTGACAAGCTTGCTTAACGTATGGACAAATACAAGTTCAGCCCGTGTATAATTTTCAATGCGGACGAAACCGGTGTCTCTTGTGTTCACAACAACAAGGTGAAGGTCATGTTTGTAAAAGGGGGTAAAAAAAAAGAAAGGGAAGCTGACCTCCGGAAAAAGAGGTAAGGCTGATTTACACGCTGCTAGTACTGCCAGTACTAGGTCCCTCATGAGGACACATACAGACTCCCAAAGCCTTCCGCGACAACACACATGTGTACATGATAGTCAAGGAACAAACAAACAAGCCCCCAGCGGGACTCGCACTCGCGACCCTTCAGACCGAGGCGTTGAGCCGGCACGCGCTCTAGCCACCTCGGCCCTCCAGGTCGGCAAATTGTCAACTTACAGATACTTATTCATTATACAATATATCACATTGCTACCTTCACCAATAACTGAACGATTTAATAAAATGTAATACAAAACGTAAAATTGAAAGAACTCTTCTTTCAAACATATTCTTGCCACTTATGGCAAAAATGTTTACACAAGCCTTAATTTAAAAAAGAAAAATATAAAATAGTAAGTAAGAGGAAAGAATACAACCATAATTCAAATCTCGGATGTTTAATAGCTCGTGATAGCTTCAAATCTCATTATATAATTTATAAATATTATTTTTGTATTGTATATAAAATTAGTGTTACGAATTTATATTCAACTAGTCACCGTAAGAAATGTCAGTCAAATGAACGAACGAGTCATATAAAAATTCTGTCCGTTCTAAAGAAAACTTCAGTGCATCTGCTCTTTGGAAGGTTCTGGTGGCGTCTCCAAAGACAATTTTGAAGGAGTGGCACAAAATTCTTGAATGGGAAGTGGAGGGGGTGTGGAAATGACCCTGGAGACTATAAATAAATTTAATTTTCCAGAAACCAATAATTTTTTGGCATTTTTTAAATTTTCAATCACACAAGACAAGACATTGAATATAACAATTTAAATAGAGACAAAATGTAAATTTATAGTTACTTTGAAGACTTAAGAAATAAATTTTTAGTGGTTTTAAGACTAACATCTTATCATGGAATACGTTTTGTAGACATTTGCACGCTGAAGGCAAACCGGAGGAAACATATTAGGAGACGGTGTTCACAAACTCGTCAGTAGGTCTGGACATCCTACAAGGAAACATTTCGCAAGTGTCACCGATCCCAGGCTGTGCCCGCAGCACAGTCTCAGGTATACAGGTGTTGTCAACTACCCGCCTTTGGGGCAAATTTTCTGAAGTCGGTTCGAGTCTTGTTCGTACGGTGCGCACCGTCGGTTTGGGTCACGGTGTAAGATATAATCTTTAGATGAGATCTTTAACTGTGGCTCTTACACAGTTTTACACAACATTTTCCTATCCATTTTTGCAACTGTTCGCTCTAGACTTTACTGATTCCATCGCGAAACGACGAATCACTGATTTGAAATCAGCTGGCCACAGAGCTGTTGTATGGATCACGACCAATCATGACCTTGCTCAAATGAGACCCAAATATAGCAGCGCTTATATGCGACAACTGTGAGAATTAGCCTCGCATAATCTCCAGTTTTAGTGGCCCGCAGTCAGCCGCCATTTGAAAGACCCATGTTGCAATTTTCACAAGTCCAAAGCATTGAGCTTTCGGTAACGATATATTTGGCTACGTAGTAATAGGATACAGTTCTCTAACGCCCTTCACCAATGAAGGAAAACACGGAACATTAAATGCCGCTCTTTTTTAATTCTGAAATCGGAGAAAATAGCGAAGAAATCTGCAAATAGCTACTTTAACTTCAAATACTATACAGAAGGAAAGGGAAGAAGGACGTGTATTATTTGGGAGGGCAGTGCGCCTTGAATCTCCCTGCCGTATCCGCCACTGGAAGGCTCTCGGGACTGTTATCGGGACCACCGTTTCTCGAATGGCACGCCCTGCTGCTGCGATTACAGATGAGACAGTGATAACGAAGCATACGAGTATAGAGCGAATTTTATTGAGAATGAGCCATTTTGACAGCTAGTGCTGGCAACATAACTGATGGTTCTGTGGTCGTTCTATCCTTGAGCCCATTAGAATCTCCTTCCTTCATTTGTTCATTTCCAGTTGGCTTTAACTTGTAAATGGCTTCGGTGCTTCGTTATGTGATGTCCTCGTCCGACGAAAATATAGTGCGCCACGAGAAATCATCGAATTTAGGAAGTGCAGTGTTATGTAAAAATTCCTTTTTTATAAACATTGTATTGAATTTACTTTTTGTGTGATAAGTATTATGTTTATTTTAAAACCTAATCGTGAATGTGAGATGCCGAGTTTCCGACAGGTAGCGAGCTGCGGGGAGCTGTGATAGTGAGCGTTTCGTGGTTCTGTGCTTTGCGTTTTATTCTTCTTTTTTGTATAATTACACATGGGAAGCCGTGATGTCTTAACAGGAGCCATAAACACTTTACGAAGGACGCGTGGCTGAACAGCTATCGCGGCGGAGGGATACTTCTCTGAAGCACATGTGATGTTCACTTGTTTAGCGAACTGTCACTTTGGCTCATTCTTACGCGGATTCTTCTATATATACTACAGGGAGTTTTGGGGAGCTATACGGAGTTTTTGCGTGGGGAAGGGTTACAGCAATCGACAGCACTATCGGTCTTCTGCGCATGCGAATTTCGGATTTCCCTTCACTTTTGTGCATCTGCGCTTGCGCAGAAGATCGAGTTTGCAATCGATTGCAGTTTTGAACCTCTGCGCATGCCCCAAATAGAAGCGATAGTTGGATTTTTTTTTATAGCGATGAGCGCATCGAAATCGAAGCGATAGCGGAGCCCGCTAATCCGCCGTATATAATTGTGTATAATGATATAATAAAGCTTGTAGACCAATTGAAAAATTGTAAAATTGTTCCTGATTGTCAGTGTATGTTTCTTAATCATAAAACTTGTCCTATTTTATTTATGACAATCCTTTATTGTTGTTATTTGCACATAGAACACAACGTTTCGTAACTTGTTTTAGTTACATCATCAGGCTCCTTAATAAAGGGAACTGTTGTCCCATTTTTAACCGTCAAACACTCGAGGACACATAGTCAACTCTACAGCAACCTCTCAAATGGACACACGAATATAAACTTTATATTCAATGCAAACGAATAAAAATGGGACCACAGTTCGCTTTATTAAGGAGCCGGATGATGTAACTAAAACAAGTTACGAAACGTTGTGTTCTGTGCGCAAATAAGAACAATAAAGGATTGTCATAAATAAAATTGGATACGTTTTATTATTAATGATATAATAATATACTCATGTAATAATATGATTATACCGGGTGTTTATTTTATGTTTCGACGAAGATGACGCGCCGCTTGCCTCAGCGATC
>JAHLJT010009090.1:0-26581 GCA_031308135.1 Acheta domesticus | reverse complement strand
TGAAAACTAACAACACTTCCTTTCACTTCCCACCATGTTATCAATTGAAACGCAACATGGCTTCAAAAACATAAAATTAATTTCAAGAACGAAAAATGAAGGTAATTCTTGAAGGTACTTTTTAGAACCACTGCACAGAATATCACCACCATGAATAATAATCCATTATCACGATAATATTATATACAGAACCTCGATGCCTATATTGAAATAACATCAGTTGCCTTTTATAATCACATCTTGTCAACAATAAGTGAAAAAAACACATTCTCTGGTTCACATTTCACAATCATATGCTGTGATTTTCGAAGAAGACTAACCATTTGTTTATTCTCAAATCTTTTTTCCAACATCAACAAGTTTGTCTGACACCCTTTGGATACATTCAATTAATCTTCTTCATGAATTACAGTTGCTTTCCTCGAAATTATTTCATAATCATCTTCTGAAAATTAAAGTTTTAAAAATATTTTTTTAATTCTTAGGTAGTAAATTACACTTCTTGAAGTTTGTTATTTCATATAATTAGAAAAAATCAATAATTAAAATTAAAAATAGTACACAATAAGCAAGATACACATTAACCATACCAATGAAGTTCAGTATGAGGATCACAGTCGACAGATATGTTTGATGAACAGGCATGGTGTTCCTATGGCTGTCTCTGTGTCTTTGCCCAACATAACCACTGAAAGTTCATCAAAATTAAACAAGAATGAAAAATAAGTTAAACAAATAAATTCTTACATTTATTAATCTTAAAAGTTACCATTTTAATTATAACAAGTTCTATCTTAAGGTATGGTTTGTAAATCGTATCATCTACAAGTTACCTTATTAATTTTTTAATATTATTGAAAACTCATAGAAATGCATATTTACCATTGTGAACATTCCCAGAAAAATTACCTGCAAATCTATATTGATTATCTTCCATTTTTAGTTTTTAGCATGAAAAATCTGCAATTTTCAATTTGCCTTCTGCATTATATTCATTTGCAGAATTGCAGAATTTAAGTCGTGGATTTTCTTTTCCGAATTGATGTATAACTAATGACTATACCTATTTGGTTGTTTATTTTCACAATATTATATATGATTTTACAATGATTGTGTATCTATTTGGTAATTAACTAATAGTATAAGGTGAATAATTGGTAGATGTACTTACCACATTTCGCATAAACATTTTCATTGTTGATTTAATTTTCCCTTTATGGGGAAAACTTCAACCTATTTCTTTTTAATATCTTGATTTTCGACTCACTTTGGAAACTTCAAAATTTACTTGTATAGTCGGAATAAAGTTTTTATTACGAAGAGATCAGTCAAGTGTACTGTTCATTGTGCTATCAATAGAAGCCATCTTGTCCCAAAAAAATCCCCAAGTCGTTCGCAGCGCTTATATAGCGAGAGCTGTGAGAACCTGCCTCATATTAGCTACAGTTTTAGACTGGGAGTGAATATCCAATGCCATCTCAATCATCAGGCCTATTGGCAGACGGGCATTTTGTTTCTGACGTCACTACCTGTAGTCATAACATTACAGCGTGTTTGGCGCGTTGTAATAAGTGTGAACTGTGAATTTTGTGTACAGAAATACTTGAGAATAACGCCTTTATCCTTATTTTGTAATAATATCTATACTTTAAATTTGTGCGAACAGAAGATACGTGTAGAAGAGCAATTTTGCATCAGAGAAGGTACATTCTCTCAACAACTTGTAAGAACGTTATGTGAAGTTCGCGTTATGTGGTTTCCACGCACTCCCACAATGAAACTGCTTTCCATACAATTCAGCCCCAAAGTTTAAAACAACAACAGAGCATGCGTTCTGGTACACAGAAAAGACATCTAGTTTGTTAAATGATAAGGACAAGACTGTGGTAGTGCTCTTAATGGATGAAACATTCTTGAAGTCAAGTGTTGACTATAAAGGAGGAAGTATGGACGGAAAATGCCATTAATGAAGAAAATTCATCAACAGCTTGTGTGCATGGTAATTAGTTTGCTTTCATCATATAAAGTTGTAGTTGATATATTTGCGGTCAGAAAATTGACTGGTGAATTGCTTGACCATTTTATTAAAACCATAATTGTATGGCTTGAAAAGATTGGTTGAAAGTGATTGCAGAGATCTCTGACAATCAGTGAACCAAAAAAACCTTTCATTGTTTTCCGATTCTCCAAAACTAGAAATAGTTTATGAACATCCATGCAAATCCTACAGAAAATTTCTTTTTCATTACGACAATATGCACCCTATTGGAGTCCATTAGAAACCATTGGAAAAATCAAGATAAACAAAATTAATTTTCTTCATATGGAAAATGATGTTATGCATGCAGCATCAATTAGTTGCCTCAAAAAATATGTGCCAGTCTAACAAGCACAATATTTTAAAATATGGCAATACTTTAAATTTAAAATCGTTACTTCATTGAATCTCTTTTTAGTTAAAATTAATTGTTAATTGAATGAAATGCAATAAAATGTTGTGAACATTCTTTTGTAAAAAAATAATCATTATTAAGGTGCCGAAGAAGTAAGTAAATGTTATTGACTGTCTGCAGCCAGCGAAAGATTCGTTTGCTGTGATGACTACGCATGTGACGTCACAGCGTCAGTCGACAGGCCTTATACTAGTCTAGGTGGCGTTGAAATATCTCTTACACCGTGGTCATCTTGATTCCCCTTCTCGTGGCGATTCGTTCCATCTGCGGTTCGTCTTGGCCACGCTGAATATGAACGTTTGCTAAATCACCATTGTGTTAGCACATTTTGGTCGGCGCGGACAAGTTCCTGCGACTTCCGCCCACCTGGGCACTCTTTGTGGTACTCCCGCCAAATTATGGGAGTTCCATGCTACACCAATGTGTTATGGGGGCGCCAACTCCAAAGTTCGCGCGTCCCACTTTAAAAAAAATTAATTAATTAAGACATTAATTAATCATTGTTTCCCCGCGCCTCTACGCATGGGGCGGTTCTACCGCCGCCCGGCCAGGGTTGCAGCCAGCTACCCTCGCCGCCGACACCGATGACGTCACGTCGACATCACCACCGTCACCGCCGCTGCCACCACCACCACCACCACCGCCGTCACCGCCCGTATCTCCCCCGCCTCCGTCCGCCTCTCCTCCGGCTGGCCGCCCTCTGCGCCCCGCCCTGGTGTCAAACTCGGGGCGGGCAGAGACGGGCGGTTAGCGGGAGTGAACGCTGGTGGAGTTTTGGGCCAAGGCGGAAGGGGATACGGTGGACTTGGGCGTGAAGCATTCACGTCGGTGAAAGGCATTTCTTGCTATCTGCATTGAGACCTCTACTAGACAGCTGTGTAATTAGGAGGAGCTGTGGTGCTGTGAGAGTGGCCTGGTTTGGAAAATCCAGCCATGTGTGCCTCGTAACCTTTCAATACATTCTGCAATGTTACATTAATTTGGTTTTTCTTGCTGTGTTAGTCAGGTAGCATCGCTTAGTCAGTGTGTGCCTTTCATTTTGTGTTTTCAC
Source organism: Acheta domesticus (assembly GCA_031308135.1). Classification (NCBI taxonomy): domain Eukaryota; kingdom Metazoa; phylum Arthropoda; class Insecta; order Orthoptera; family Gryllidae; genus Acheta; species Acheta domesticus. The sequence continues at coordinate 23,077 of JAHLJT010009090.1, read as the reverse complement.
AGCATTGCAAGAGTTTTTGTGAAATTGTTAAATTTTTTTGTATTCTTTGACAATGGGTAACATTGCCATGAAACTGGGTGAAACTTCAATTAGTGGAGCTACATAATGGCAAAATATTTCTCGTATTAATTTTGTAATTTATTTGATCTGGGTTAGATTTTCGGAATTGTAACATACTCTTGCCAGCTGCCATCCATCACCGCCAAAGTACATTTGTTTATTTCTTAACAGTTGAATCGAAACCTCAATAATCTTTTAGAAGAGCAGAACAGAAAATCGTCCTATAAAGAAATTTTTGTTGAAAACTCAAGAGCTGTTTTTGAGAAAATGGCATTTGAGTGTTTCTGAAAATGTGGAATTTGAACTCATTTTCACAGACAAATCTCTGCGTTTTCTAGAAAGTTTATAAGTCTTCATTTAAAGCACATGCACTCATAAATGCAATAACGTGATGAAATCGCCGTTATTATAAATATTAATGAGGCGAGAGATAAGTAAAAAAATTACATTTTTGTAATTTTCGAAAAAAAAAACTTTAGAATAAAGCAGAATAATGTTATGTCATCTTATAGAATATATTTTAGCACTATTTTGACCATAAGTTTAAAGAAAAAATCTGTAGCGGTTTTGAGGAATTGAGATTAATTGTTTAATATTGCACAAATTAATTTTTTAATATTGCGCGATAACTACTAAAATTTTCAAAATATGTACAGGACCTTTATGAAAGAACTAAAAATAAACAACAAATTTTACTTGAAGGAAAAATCTCTATCTACGATTTTGTAGTTGTAGGAAGGCGCCAATGAAAATTTAAACTTTTGCAATTTTCCAAAATTAAGAGTTATTAGTTCAAATCGGATCTACGCCACCTTTATAAGTGCATTTCATACTATTCTTACAAAAGTTAAAGAAAAAATGTTGAGTCATTTTTGAGAATATTTGGAAAATGTCCCAGAGGCTTCATGTTATGTTCCCCCAAAAATTAATGAATGTTTTTCAAAATCGCAGGGCGCCGAGCATGGCCTGATAGACAGGGAAGTTCATTCAGTTTGGAAAATAAATTACATATAGTTTAGGCGCTAGTGTTTTTCACCTACAACGGACAGACGTATGTTTTGAAAAACAACTTTTGTAAAACATTTAATTTTGGTCAAACTATTCTAAAATTAATATTTCCGATCTACCAATAGGAAACCGAACAATTAAATAAATGACAAAAAGTGTACTTTTGGAGGTGATAGATGGCAGCTGCCAAAAAAGAGTATGTGGCAATTCCAAATAGCTAGCGTAGACGCAAGGAAATAGAAAACTAATATGGGAAAGTCTGTGCATTCTGTAGCACCACTGTTTCACCACTGTTATTCGATTTCTGAAACATTTGTCTTGTCAAATCAATCGTCTTGTGTATATCTGTACGAACGAATTTAAGTAAAATTATGAGTATTTCAACGTTAAATTGAAATACAAAATAACTAGAATGCGTGCGATCAACTTACATATCACTAACGGTTCCGAAATTATTATTACTTTCTTGCCTTACGAATACTTTGTAAGAAGAGAAAGTTATGTAATCGTGTGCTGTAAAACGGCGTATTTTCGCCAGAAGAACTCTTACAGCTGGGATCTGGTTACGAAAAAGTGGATAAATCCCTGTTGCTAAATTTAGAAAAACTAGTGGTGCTATAGAATGGCACAGACTTTTTTTCGGAGATCTTAGTTTTTTAATCTATAAATGGAACTTGGTTTTTCTGTTATGAATGATGATGTTCCCAGATACCTTCCCTGGGTGTAAATGTCATATAAGTGTAAATGTCATGCTTATCCATTGTGGTCGCGGGAGTTAATCAGCGAGCATTGGTACAGGGCTTCCGAGGGAAGATTCGCCGGTTCGAGTCCTGTTCGGAGAATGTTATTTGTCAAAATTCTCTGTTGTCACAGGAAATAATTGAGAATTCTAGAAACTTTTATTGAAAACCATGTGAAGCCATTTGAATCACAAATATTGATAATTACGATAAATGTGCTGGAAGTGTCTGTATATATTTTTTTAAATTTTTAACTTTTAACAATTTTTAACGTTTCTTCTTGGATTTGTAAATCGTATGTATCATCGTATCAATTGTTTCTGTATCATGCATTTACCATTTTATATCTCGATTCTTTTGATGTCTCTGTTCGGCCCATACGGTGCTAGTATGGCGTAGTAGTATAAATGCCGGTTGGTTAACTGAGTATCGAATTTCGGGTCTCGGTGCGGAAAACGTTTACTGGTAGAATACACTTTTGCTGGTTTATGAAGTAATGTAATAGCATTTAAGACCATATAGAAGTAGGATGAGAAAATGTGTGGGAAGCACCACTAGTTATGTTTCTTTTGCTTTTTTCAGCACTGAATCTTTAATAATAGATTCAATTTCAGAGTTTTAAACATCACCAAAATGACACATTTTAATATTAAATTGATGCTCATACGCTACTGAGGACCTAAAACAATTTTTACCATTATCTTAAAAATGTAAACAAAGTGATAACAGCAGAGTGAAAAAGGTAAACAAAGTGATAATCACATGGCGATAGATATCTGGGATTGGATTTAATTTGAATATGTTCTTGCTTAGCATTGATTACTTACGACACGGTCAGACATGAGTGAAATAGTCGAATACTTGAATGTGTGTAATGCTCTACAAAATATAAACTTGATTCTCTTTAAAAATTTCATGGCATAGTGTTCTGTATATCGTGTACTACAATTTCGAAAACTTTGAATTATTGTAATTAATTTTAATTTTTTACTTATGAGAACATTTCGAAGCAATTTCTTATGTTAATGTTTTGAGTCTGTTCAAGAGAAGTTGTATACGACTGACAGCTATGTTGCCATATTTCAGCGCATCCAGAGTGAGTCCTTGTTTCAGCGATTTGAATTTGTTTTGAAGTCGTTTAAGCTATTCAATAGTTTTCGTGTCAGTCAAAAAAGGATGTATGTACAAGAGCGATGAACGCCGACACCGTGTGTCCCATCTGCTTGACAGGTCGCACATTACATGTTTTTTCTTGGAGGTTTTTATGCTGTTCATTCTGTTGTAACTCCATTAGATGATGCTTCAGTTATCATGCACAAGCATGATAAGCAAGCATGAAGCACAAGATGGAGCTTCAGTTAAATGTTGCCGTTGGCGCTTGGCGTTGCCGTATGACGCAGGACGAGGCCGAGGAGATCAGGAGGAGCGGATAAAGTAGAATGGATAGAGGAGAGAGAAAGGCAAATAGGAAACAGAGAGAGTTAAAAATATTAAAAAGAGAGAGGAAAACAGAGAGGGAAGAGAGAGAGGAAAAGACAGAGGGAAAGAGGGAGAGGTGGAAAGCGAGTGAGCAGGGAAGAGAGAAAGAAAGACAGGGAAAGAAAAAGGAAGAGAGAAGTAAAAGGGGAGGGAAGGAGGATTAAGAAAGGGAAGGAAAGAGGGGAGGAAGGCAAGGGAGAAAAAAAGGGAAAAAGTGAGCGGATAATTGAGCATGTCAACGTCTGCCGGGTTCTTATAGTTTACTTGTTAGGTGAGGTCCACTAAGTGGAAAATTGCAAATTTCAAGCCCTATGAATTGCAGGGTTAAGTTACGAACTCCTCTTACTAGTTCGCTGCGTTGTCAATATGGTATGAATACACCGTATAATACAATAAATAATGAACTTTATTGTATGAAACGTCCACAAACAACAAGACATTTGTGTGAAAACAATCACAGTTGATCGTAGTTCCATCCAAAAGCGAAGAGGCAGCTCCACGAAGCGCAGTCTCCAACGCAGCCAACCTTCGAGGCAGCGGCTCCTGCAACATCAGTTCACGAAGCTGTAGCGCGGACTGCTCACCCCGCAACACGCACTCCGTTTATCCCTCCGGAAGGAGGGAGGACAGACATCAATCTGGGCATTTGCTTCACGACATTTTGGAAGCTCAATAATTACGTATTGTAGGCTAGGAGACTATTTAATCGCGATGTTTTTTGCATTTGTGAATTTCAGGGATTAATCTAAATAGATGAAAATATTTTTTGGTACTAATGCGTTCAAATACCCCTTTCAATTGTTTGTTGTGTGTTGTTGTTCAATTGTTTTAGTGTGTGTAAAAAAACACATCTGCTAGATGATTATGCTGATTTTATTTTAGTCGTCTTTACGTCAGAGTGTACAGAAACGAGAATATTTCCCCGGCAGCGCAGAATCCTCACCTGTGAAGGTTATGATCCGATTTTACGACAGTTGCACTCGTGCGTTTCGATTTCCCTAGTATTTCATCTCGGCGAATGCTCCTGTACACACATACACACACATGCAGTTAGGTTTTTTGAAATATTTTTCATAATATACATAACTAATTAAATATAAATAATAAAATAATTTCAAAATGAATATTTACCAAAACGTAGGAATTGCAAGTTAAATTATATTCCGAGTTTTGAACTATAATCGAATGCAAACAAGGACCTTAGTGCGCGACATATAGTAATTTGAATACTTAGCTGCCTTGTTTCCACGTTTCCTCCCCATATTTTAGTAATAAGAAGAAAAGTATTGGAACCTCATCAATATCGCAATCCCGAATTTCCAGTTCAGATTTCCAAATTAAAGATTCTGTTAATTTGTGATTTTGAAAATAATTCAGTCTTAAGTTACATTTGCTTCGTTTCAAAAGCAGTGCAGATTGCGGATGGTACAACGCAGATAGAACCAAATTTGTATCCAATTTTAGATCTCTTGCTTTCCCCTCTTCTTAAATCCGGGCATTTTGCGTAGTTTACCGTACCATTACTACATGAAGATTATACAGACGCTAATGTCAAATTTATTACACACTAATTAAATTCTATCGTACTTGGATGAGTTAAGAGCAATCGTGTTTTATGTATTAAAAATCCGTTTGCGCTCCACAGGATATCCCGGTTGCAGCTCCACTTCTTCAACTCAGCGCATCGCGCTTGTGCCGCCGGACGCTTCTCCACCGCTCGCAGACACTCCCGCGCAGTCGGCCTCCGGGTGAGTCTGCGACTTCTGCGCACGCAGTCTGCGGCGCGCGGACCCCTCACCCCCCGGAACACGCACTCTGCGGACTCCGGGGGGTGGGGGGCCCGCGCGCAATTTTGGTATATTTCCCTACGACTACATACGCTAGTCCCAGTTTCTACGTTCACATCATGTTAAAAACATATTAAACGAAGGCTCGTATTCAAATATTCAGTTGGAGAAACTTCTAGAGGCAAAAATAGAGAGGCAACTGAGAGTGGAGTGGCGAGAGGAAATCAGGAGATTAATAGATCCTAAATACCGGCTGAAACTGATCGCCCGGGAGGGATTAGGTTTGTAGCATCAAGGGTCAGAGCAGACAACTGAAACTAAAGGCGTGGTGGTGGCGGGGACGGCAATGGTGCGGAAAGTTGTAGGCAGAACGGGGAAAGACACAGCGAGAGGGGGATCATTAGAGGGAACAAGCTAACCAATGAATGTGTCGACAAAGCCTTGGCCTGGAAGTTAGCATGGCAGGTTACCAGAACCAATTAGGGGGTGAGGCAGCACCCGCCAATTTCAGATGACGGTGTGCCGCCGCCCCCGGGCGAGCCGACTCGTCCACACATCGGTGTTCGCTGCGCCCTCCAGTGTCCCCCCCACGAGTGTGGATGGATGGAGTTAAGAGCGTGGCGACGGCGGCGGGGGCGGCATGATATAAAATCGTACAGGCTGAGGCTGGTCGCCCCGGGAAGATTGGGTTGTAGCATCGGGGGCAAGAGCAGGTGGCTGCAACACTTGAGTGCGTAGCTGCAGCGGCGACAGGTGAGTGTATCGTGGAGGCAGACTGAGAATGGTCGGCCCGGAAAGATTGGGTTGAGGCATCGGGGGCTAGAGCAGATGGCTGGAACTCTTCAGTTCGTAGCTGCGGCGGCGGAAGGACAGTGTATCTTAGACGTAGACTGAGAATGGTCGCCCCGGAAAGATTGGGTTGAGGCATCGGGGGACAGAGCAGGTGGCTGGAACTCTTCACTCTTCAGTTCGTAGCGGCGGCGAAGGGAGGTAAGTGTATCGAAGAGGCAGATTGAGACTGGTCGCCCCGGAAAGATTGGGTTGTAGCAACGGGGGCCAGAGCAGGTGGCTGCAAATCTTCAGTTCGTAGCTGCGGCGAAGGAAGGTAAGTGTATCGTAGAGACAGGCTCAGAATTGTCGCCCCGGAAAGATTGGGTTGTGGCATAGGAGGTCACAGCTGACGTAACGAGGAAAAGGCTTCGCGATGGCAAAGTCGGGATTGGTGAGGCACGTTGTAGGCAGAACGGGGAAGGACACAGCGCAAGGGGGATCATTAGAGGGAACAAGCTAACCAATAAATGTGTCGACAAAGCCTTGGCCTGGAAGTTAGCATGGCAGGTTACCAGAACCAATTAGGGGGTGAGGCAGCACCCGCCAGTTTCAGATGACGGTGTGCCGCCGCCCCCGGACGAGCCGACTCGTCCACTCATCGGTGTTCGCTGCGCCCTCCAGTGTCCCCCCAACGAGTGTTGATGGATGGGGTTAAGAGCGTGGCGACGGCGGCGGGGACGGCCTGATATAAGATCGTACAGGCAGAGACTGGTCGCCCCGGGAAGATTGGATTGTAGCATCGGGGGCCAGAGCAGGTGACTGCAACTCTTGAGTTCGTAGCTGCAGCGGCAGTAGGTGACTGTATCGTAGAGGCAGACTGAGAATGGTCGCCCCGGAAGGATTGGGTTGAGGCATCGGGGGCCAGAGCAGATGGCTGGAACTCTTCACTCTTCCGTTCGTAGCGGCGGCGAAGGAAGGTAAGTGTATCGAAGAGGCAGGCTCAGACTGGTCGCCCTGGAAAGATTGGGTTGTAGCATCGGGGCTAGAGCAGGTGGCTGCAAATTTTCAGTTCGTAGCTGCGGCGACGGAAGGTAAGTGTATCGTAGAGGCAGGCTCAGACTTGTCGCCACGGAAAGATTGGGTTGTGGCATCGGGGGCCAGAGCAGGTGACTGGAACTCTTCACTTCGTAGCTAGGGCGGCGGTAGGACAGTGTATCTTACACGTAGACTAAGAAATGTGGCCCCGGAAAGATTGGGTTGAGGCATCGGGGGACAGAGAAGGTGGCTGGAGCTCTTCACTTTTCAGTTCGTAGCGGTGGCGAAGGAAGGTAAGTGTATCGAAGAGGCAGGTTGAGACTGGTCGCCCCGGAAAGATTGGGTTTGTAGCATCGGGGGCCAGAGCAGGTGGCTGCAAATCATCAGTTCGTAGCTGCCGCGACGGAAGGTGAGTGTATCGTACAGACAGGCACAGATTTATCGCCCCGGGAAGATTGTGTTGTAGCATCGGGGGCCAGAGAAGGTGGCTGCAAATCTTCAGTTCGTAGCTGCGGCGACGGAAGTTGAGTGTATCGAAGAGGCAGGCTCAGACTTGTCGCCCCGGAAAAATTGGGTTGTGGAATCGGGGGCCAGAGCAGGTGGCTGGAACTCTTCAGTTCGTAGCTGCGGCGGCGGCAGGAAAGTGTATCTTAGAGGCAGGCTGAAAATGGTCGCCCCGGAAAGATTGGGTTGAGGCATCGGGGGACACAGCAGGTGGCTGGAACTCTTCACTCTTCAGTTTGTAGCGGCGGCGAAGGGAGGTAAGTGTATCGAAGAGGCAGATTGAGACTGGTCGCCCCGGAAAGATTGGGTTGTAGCATCGGGGGCCAGAGCAGGTGGCTGCAAATGATCAGTTCGTAGCTGCGGCGACGGAAGGTGAGGGTATCGTTGAGGCAGGCTCAGACTTGTTGCCTCGGAAAAATTGGGTTGTGGCATCGGGGGTCACAACTGACGTCTCGATGAAAAGGCTTCGTGTTGGCAAAGTCGGCATTGGTGTGGGGACGTTGTAGGCAGAACGGAGAAAGACACAGCGCGAGCGGGATCATTAGAGGGAACAAGCTAACCAATGAATGTGTCGACAAAGCCTTGGCCTGGAAGTTAGCATGGCAGGTTACCAGAACCAATTAGGGGGTGAGGCAGCACCCGCCAGTTTCAGATGACGGTGTGCCGCCGCCCCCGGGCGAGCCGACTCGTCCATTCATCGGTGTTCGCTGCGCCCTCCAGTGTCCCACCCACGAGTGTTGATGGATGGTGTTAAAGGCGTGACGACGGCGGCTGGGGCGGCATTATATATGATCGTACAGGCTGAGAGTGGTCGCCCCGGAAAGATTGGGTTGTGGCATCGGGGGCCAGAGCAGATGGCTGGAACTCTTCACACTTCAGTTCGTAGCTGCGGCGACGGAAGGTGAGTGTATCGTAGAGGCAGGCTCAGACTTGCCGCCCCGGAAAGATTGGGTTGTGGCATCGGGGGCCAGAGCATGTGGCTGGAATTCTTCAGTTCGTAGCTGCGGCGGCGGAAGAAGAGTGTATCGTAGAGGCAGCCTGAGAATGGTCGCCCCGGAAAGATTGGGTTGAGGCATTGGGGGCCAGAGCAGATGGCTGGAACTCTTCACTCTTCAGTTCGTAGCGGCGGCGAAAGAAGGTGAGTGTATCGAAAGGCAGGCTCGGAGTGGCCGCCCCGAAAAGATTGGGTTGTAGCAACGGGGGCAAGAGCAGGTGGCGGCAAATCTTCAGTTCGTAGCTGCGGCGACGGAAGGTAAGTGTATCGTAGAGGCAGGCTCAGAATTGTCGCCCCGGAAAGATTGGGTTGTGGCATAGGAGGTCACAGCTGACGTAACGAGGAAAAGGCTTCGCGATGGCAAAGTCGGGATTGGTGAGGCACGTTGTAGGCAGAACGGGGAAGGACACAGCGCAAGGGGGATCATTAGAGGGAACAAGCTAACCAATGAATGTGTCGACAAAGCCTTGGCCTGGAAGTTAGCATGGCAGGTTACCAGAACCAATTAGGGGGTGAGGCAGCACCCGCCAGTTTCAGATGACGGTGTGCCGCCGCCCCCGGGCGAGCCGACTCGTCCACTCATCGGTGTTCGCTGCCCCTTCCAGTGTCCCCCCAACGAGTGTTGATGGATGGGGTTAAGAGCGTGGCGACAGCGGCGGGGGCGGCCTGATTTAAGATCGTACAGGCTGAGACTGGTCGTCCCGGGAAGATTGGATTGTAGCATCGGGGGCCAGAGGAGGTGACTGCAACTCTTGAGTTCGTAGCTGCAGCGGCGGTAGGTGACTGTATCGTAGAGGCAGACTGAGAATGGTCACCCCGGAATGAGTGGGTTGAGGCATCGGGGGCCAGAGCAGATGGCTGGAACTCTTCACTCTTACATTCGTAGCGGCGGCGAAGGAAGGTGGGTGTATCGAAGAGGCAGGCTCGGATTGGTCGCCCCGGAAAGATTGGGTTGTAGCATCGGGGGCAGAGCAGGTGGCTGCAAATCTTCAGTTCGTAACTGCGGCGACGGAAGGTGAGTGTATTGTAGAGGCAGGCTCAGACTTGTCGCCCCGGATAGATTGGGTTGTGGAAACGGGGGCCAGAGAAGGTGACAGGAACTCTTCACTACGTAGCTGCGGCGGCGGAAGGACAGTGTATCTTACACGTAGACTGAGAATGGTGGCCCCGGAAAGATTGGGTTGAGGCATCGGTGGACAGAGAAGGTGGCTGGAGCTCTTCACTCTTCAGTTCGTAGCGGTGGCGAAGGAAGGTAAGTGTATTGAAGAGGCAGGTTGAGACTGGTCGCCCCGGAAAGATTGGGTTGTAGCATCGGGGGCCAGAGGAGGTGGCTGCAAATCTTCAGTTCGTAGCTGTTGCGACGGAAGGTGCGTGTATCGTACAGGCAGGCTCAGACTTATCGCCCCGGGAAGATCGGGATGTAGCATCGGGGGCCAGAGCAGGTGCCTACAAATCTTCAGTTCGTAGCTGCGGCGACGAAAGTTGAGTGTATCGTTGAGGCAGGCTCAGATTTGTTGCCTCGGAAAAATTGGGTTGTGGCATCGGGGGTCACAACTGACGTCTCGATGAAAAGGCATCGCGTTGGCAAAGTCGGCATTGGTGTGGGACGTTGTTGGCAGAACGGGGAAAGACACAGCGCGAGTGGGATCATTAGAGGGAACAAGCTAACCAATGAATGTGTCGACAAAGCCTTGGCCTGGAAGTTAGCATGGCAGGTTACCAGAACCAATTTGGGGGTGAGGCAGCACCCGCCAGTTTCAGATGACGGTGTGCCGCCGCCCCCGGCGAGCCGACTCGTCCACTCATCGGTGTTCGCTGCGCCTTCCAGTGTCCCACCCACGAGTGTTGATGGATGGATTTAAAGGCGTGTCGACGGCGGCTGGGGCGGCATGTTATATGATCGTACTGGCTGAGAGTGGTCGCCCCGGAAAGATTGGGCTGTGGCATCGGGGGCCAGAGCAGATGGCTGGAACTCTTCACTCTTCAGTTCGTAGCTGCGGCGACGGAAGGTGAGTGTATCGTAGAGGAAGGCTCAGACTTTTCGCCTCGGAAAGATTGGGTTGTGGCATCGGGATCTAGAGGAGTTGGCTGGAACTCTTCAGTTCGTTGCTGCGGCGGCGGCAGGAGAGTGTATCTTAGAGGCAGACTGAGAATGGTCGCCCCGGAAACATTGGGTTAAGGCATCGGTGGACAGAGCAGTTGGCTGGAACTCTTCACTCTTCAGTTCGTAGCGGCGGCGAAGGAAGGTGAGGGTATCGAAGAGGCAGGCTCGGACTGGTCGCCCCGGAAAGATTGGGTTGTAGCATCGGGGGCCAGAGCAGGTGGCTGCAAATCTTCAGTTCGTAGCTGCGGCGACGGCAGGTGAGTGTATCGTAGAGGCAGACCGAGAATGGTCGCCCCGGAAAGATTGGGTTGTACATCGGGAGCCAGAGCAGGCGACTCGATGTAAAGGCTTGGCTGTAGCGGGGTTGGCATTGGTGTGGCGCGTTGTAGGCAGAACGGTGAAACACACAGCGCGAGGGGGATCATTAGAGGGAACAAGCTAACCAATGAATGTGTCGACAAAGCCTTGGCCTGGAAGTTAGCATGGCAGGTTACCTGAACCAATTAGGGGGTGAGGCAGCACCCGCCAGTTTCAGATGACGGTGTGCCGCCGCCCCCGGGCGAGCCGACTCGTCCACTCATCGGTGTTCGCTGAGCCCCCCAGTGTCCCACCCACGTGTTTCGATTGTTGGAGTTAAAGGCGTGGCGACGGCGGCAGAGGCGGCATGATATATGATCGTACAGGCTGAGAGTATTCGCTCCGGAAAAATTGGGTTGTGGCATCGGGGGCCAGAGCAAGTGGCTGGAACTCTTCAGTTCGTAGCTGCGGCGGCGGCAGGGGAGTGTATTGTAGAAGCAGACTGAGAATGGTCACCCCGGAAAGATTGGGTTAAGGTATCGGGGGCCAGAGCAGATGGTTGGAACTCTTCACTCTTCAGTTCGTAGCGGCGACGTAGGAAGGTGAGTGTATCGAAGAGGCAGGCTCAGACTGGTCGCCCCGGAAAGATTGGGTTGTAGCATCGGGGGCCAGAGCAGGTGGCTGCAAATCTTCAGTTCGTAGCAGCGGCGACGGAAGGTGAGTGTTTCGTTGAGGCAGGCTCAGACTTGTTGCCTCGGAAAAATTGGGTTGTGGCATCGGGGGTCACAACTGACGTCTCGATGAAAAGGCTTCGCGTTGGCAAAGTCGGCATTGGTGAGGCACGTTGTAGGCAGAACGGGGAAGGACACAGCGCGAGGGGGATCATTAGAGGGAACAAGCTAACCAATGAATGTGTCGACAAAGCCTTGGCCTGGAAGTTAGCATGGCAGGTTACCTGAACCAATTAGGGGGTGAGGCAGCACCCGCCAGTTTCAGATGACGGTGTGCCGCCGCCCCCGGGCGAGCCGACTCGTCCACTCATCGGTGTTCGCTGCCCCTTCCAGTGTCCCCCCAACGAGTGTTGATGGATGGGGTTAAGAGCGTGGCGACGGCGGCGGGGGCGGCCTGATATAAGATCGTACAGGCTGAGACTGGTCGTCCCGGGAAGATTGGGTTGTAGCATCGGGGGCCAGAGCAGGTGACTTCATCTCTTGAGTTCGTAGCTGCAGCGGCGGTAGGTGACTGTATCGTAGAGGCAGACTGAGAATGGTCGCCCCGGAAAGATTGGGTTGAGGCATCGGGGGCCAGAGCAGATGGCTGGAACTCTTCACTCTTACCTTCGTAGCGGCGGCGAAGGAAGGTGGGTGTATCGAAGAGGCAGGCTCAGACTTGTCGCCCCGGAAAGATTGGGTTTTAGCATCAGGGGCAGAGCAGGTGGCTGCAAATCTTCAGTTCGTAGCTGCGGCGACGGAAGGTGAGTGTATCGTAGAGGCAGGCTCAGACTTGTCGCCCCGGAATGATTGGGTTGTGGCATCGGGGCCCAGAGCAGGTGACTGGAACACTTCACTTCGTAGCTGCGGCGGCGGAAGGACAGTGTATCTTACACGTAGACTGAGAATGGTGGCCCCGGAAAGATTGGGTTGAGGCATCGGGGGACAGAGAAGGTGGCTTGAGCTCTTCACTCTTCAGTTCGTAGCGGTGGCGAAGGAAGGTAAGTGTATTGAAGAGGCAGGTTGAGACTGGTCGCCCCGGAAAGATTGGGTTGTAGCATCGGGGGCCAGAGCAGGTGGCTGCAAATCTTCAGTTCGTAGCTGTTGCGACGGAAGGTGCGTGTATCGTACAGGCAGGCTCAGACTTATCGCCCCGGGAAGATCCGATTTTAGAATCGGGGGCCAGAGCAGGTGCCTACAAATCTTCAGTTCGTAGCTGCGGCGACGAAAGTTGAGTGTATCGTAGAGGCAGGCTCAGACTTGTCGCCCCGGAAAGATTGGATTGTGGCATCGGGGGCCAGAGCAGGTGGCTTGAACTCTTCAGTTCGTAGCTGCGGCGCTGGCAGGAGAGTGTATCTTAGAGGCAGACTGAGAATGGTCGCCCCGGAAAGATTGGGTTGAGGCATCGGGGGACAAAGCAGGTGGCTGGAACTCTTCACTCTTCAGTTCGTAGCGGCGGCGAAGGGAGGTAAGAGTATCGAAGAGGCAAATTGAGACTAGTCGCCCCGGAAAGATTAGTTTGTAGCATCGGGGGCCAGAGCAGGTGGCTGCAAATCATCAGTTCGTAGCGGCGGCGAAGGAAGGTGAGTGTATCGTTGAGGCAGGCTCAGATTTGTTGCCTCGGAAAAATTGGGTTGTGGCATCGGGGGTCACAACTGACGTCTCGATGAAAAGGCTTCGCGTTGGCAAAGTCGGCATTGGTGTGGGACGTTGTAGGCAGAACGGGGAAAGACCCAGCGCGGTCGGGATCATTAGAGGGAAAAGCTAACCAATGAATGAGTCGACAAAGCCTTGGCCTGGAAGTTAGCATGGCAGGTTACCAGAACCAATTAGGGGGTGAGGCAGCACCCGCCAGTTTCAGATGACGGTGTGCCGCCGCCCCCGGGCGAGCCGACTCGTCCACTCATCGGTGTTCGCTGCGCCCTCCAGTGTCCCACCCACGAGTGTTGATGGATGGAGTTAAAGGCGTGTCGACGGCGGCTGGGGCGGCATGATATATGATCGTACAGGCTGAGAGTGGTCGCCCCGGAAAGATTGGGTTGTGGCATCGGGGGCCAGAGCAGATGGCTGGAACTCTTCACTCTTCAGTTCGTAGCTGCGGCGACGGAAGGTGAGTGTATCGTAGAGGAAGGCTCAGACTTTTCGCCTCGGAAAGATTGGGTTGTGGCATCGGGAGCTAGAGGATTTGGCTGGAACTCTTAAGTTCGTTGCTGCGGCGGCGGCAGGAGAGTGTATCTTAGAGGCAGACTGAGAATGGTCGCCCCGGAAACATTGGGTTGAGGCATCGGTGGACAGAGCAGTTGGCTGGAACTCTTCACTCTTCAGTTCGTAGCGGCGGCGAAGGAAGGTGAGGGTATCGAAGAGGCAGGCTCGGACTGGTCGCCCCGGAAAGATTGGGTTGTAGCATCGGGGGCCAGAGCAGGTGGCTGCAAATCTTCAGTTCGTGGCTGCGGCGACCGCAGGTGAGTGTATCGTAGAGGCAGACTGAGAATGGTCGCCCCGGAAAGATTGTGTTGTACATCGGGAGCCAGAGCAGGCGACTCGATGTAAAGGCTTGGCTGTAGCGGGGTTGGCATTGGTGTGGCGCGTTGTAGGCAGAACGGGGAAACACACAGCGCGAGGGGGATCATTAGAGGGAACAAGCTAACCAATGAATGTGTCGACAAAGCCTTGGCCTGGAAGTTAGCATGGCAGGTTACCAGAACCAATTAGGGGGTGAGGCAGCACCCGCCAGTTTCAGATGACGGTGTGCCGCCGCCCCCGGGCGAGCCGACTCGTCCACTCATTGGTGTTCGCTGCGCCCTCCAGTGTCCCACCCACGAGTTTCGATGGTTGGAGTTAAAGGCGTGGCGACGGCGGCAGAGGCGGCATGATATATGTTCGTACAGGCTGAGAGTGTTCGCTCCGGAAAAATTGGGTTGTGGCATCGGGGGCCAGAGCAAGTGGCTGGAACTCTTCCGTTCGTAGCTGCAGCGGCGGCAGGAGAGTGTATCGTAGAAGCAGACTGAGAATGGTCGCCCCGGAAAGATTGGGTTGAGGTATCGAGGGCCAGAGCAGGTGGTTGGAACTCTTCACTCTTCAGTTCGTAGCGGCGACGAAGGAAGGTGTGTATCGAAGAGGCAGGCTCAGACTGGTCGCCCCGGAAAGATTGGGTTGTAGCATCGGGGGCCAGAGCATGTGGTTGCAAATCTTCAGTTCGTAGCTGCGGCGGCGGCAGGAGAGTGTATCGTAGAGGCAGGCTGAGAATGGTCGCCCCGGAAGGATTGGGTTAAGGCATCGGGGGCCAGAGCAGATGGCTGGAACTCTTCACTCTTAAGTTCGTAGTGGCGGCGAAGGAAGGTGAGTGTATCGAAGAGGCAGGCTCAGACTGGTCGTTCCGGAAAGATTGGGTTGTAGCATCGGGGGCCAGAGCAGGTAGCCTCAAATCTTCAGTTCGTAGCAGCGGCGACGGAAGGTGAGTGTATCGTAGAGACAGGCTCAGACTTGTCGCCCCGGAAAGATTGGGTTGTGGCATCGGGGGTCACAACTGACGTCTGGATGAAAAGGCTTCGCGTTGGCAAGTCGGCGTTGGTGAGGCACGTTGTAGGCAGAACGGGGAAGGACACAGCGCGAGGGGGATCATTAGAGGGAACAAGCTAACAAATGAATGTGTCGACAAAACCTTGGCCTGGAAGTTAGCATGGCATGTTACCAGATCCAATTAGGGTGTGAGTAAGAAGATCGAGGAGGATGAGGAAGTTTTTACAATATATCTAGCAAAAATATCACGAAGAAATCCCATGTATCTTTTAGATTGGTTCGAAATTAAATGAGATTAATATGTTTTAAGAAATCAACGTTCAACGATCTGAAGAATTCCAAATATTAGATGGCAGAGAAGTTGTAGGAACCTCGGAAAGTAAAGAAAATATAATTCCCTGCATTTATGCGTTTAGGAACAAAGCGATAGAGGTAACAAAGGGATAATTTCAAATATAAAACACGATTAGTTTCATGTGTTTTGAAGCAAATACGTAGGGAATATGAGAATTTTTTTTAAATCTAGTTATGAAGTAAAAACTATTTACTAAATAAAATTAACATCATTAAATTCATCAGTAATGAAAGGATACAATGTTTCTTACTGAATTTTTATCGACGTGAAAACTGCGTTTTAAAATATACATAGTAAAATGTACAAAGGTAATTTTTAATTAAGGTAAATCTGTACAGGTTATCAGATATTGGTTTTAGATATAAGTTGTTGGTACATCTAGTTAATTACATTACTAAATTTGACAGGAGCCCTTCCTTTTAAGAGCGATCTTTGATTTTGTCGGGAAAATCTTGAACTATTTTTTGCTTTCGTTCTTTATGTTGGCGATTGCTTAATAACTGGACTATACGAGACTTGTTAAAAACTTTAACAACGTTAAAGCAAGATATTTTTTGTTCCTGTGATCTACCTGTATTGAAGAGGAAAACTGAATTTTTGTTGAGCCAGAAAAATTCCATTGTAAATATTCTGACGAGAAATAATATGGGAAACTGACATCTTTTAATGGCCATAGAATTTTGGGAAAGTAAATTGGATGATTATGAAGATTCAGGTATGATTAATACGATACATTTTATAGACATTTTGGATTGTAATTTGAGAAATTATTACGAATCCTGTGACAGAATCTTCTTGCGACAGAGAACAATACCTGTTTTCTGTAGATTTATTAAAAGCACTGGCCGAAAATGATTTTAAGCCCATTTCATCAGATACACTGACAATCAGTAATTGATTGGGTTTTTCACTGTAATATAGATGATGTTATAAAACATTTTCCTTCAGTAAATAAACCTATTTCTTCAGTCAAAAAGATTTTCATAGAATATTCTACCGGAATTATTTTACTTTCTCGCTACAGAGTAGAGAGAGACTTATGTAATTCTGAGCGTAAAAATGACGAATTTGTGGCATAAAAACTCTTATTACAGGACTCTGGTAACGAAAATGTGGATAAATCCAGTTGCTAAATTTAGAAGAAAATCCTCTATGACGTAGTGTAGCCAGAATTCATACTTTTGGTCTTTCTTACCGACAATTCAAATGGCGAAACGTTTGTCCCTCCGTGAACAACGGTAGCGGCTAAACCGTTCAACCGATTTTCTCTCAAATTAATATTCCTCAATCTGTTTGGAAGATGTAGGGGTCCCGTGAATTTGAAACCGATATTTTAATTTTGGGGGTACTTTACATGAAACCACTGGCATATTTTCTCAATTTTAAAAAAAAATGGCTCATACGATCAAGATTAAATTTTTTGTTGAGAGAAAGGGATAGGTCTCATTTTCGTTAATAACTCTAATTTTTCGAAAATTTCAAAAGTTGACAATATTTTTGGAGCCTTCCTACATAGAAAATATTAACGATAGATATTTTCCCTTAATGAAATATGTTTCTTAAAAATAGATTTTGAAATAAGATCATGTACAGTTTTTTGAAAAAAGGAGTACTTTTTGCGTCATTTTGCGTGAAAATACGAGCGAGAAAGTACGTGATGTTTTAGCATCATTAATTTGTTTCTTCGAAAGAATTTGCCAGATACATCTCTGCCGCCCGTACTCAATGCAGAACTTTGTTGAGAGCAGTGGAATAATATTGTAAACATTACGAGCATTGTCTGTGTCCATCCATGTCAATATTTTTGTCAGCAGTAGATTAGATTCCAAGTGCTCAGGAAAACTGATACGTGAACAATTTTAAAATGTTCTAAAAAAGTCCAGAATATGTCACAAAGTCAGTAAGCGAAATTTTAAGTGAAAATATTTCTAAATTTTCAGGTGAATTTCATGTTGCCAATGCTAGGCTTTTAAATTATAAGTCAGTCATATCAGTAGATATTGAGAGATTCTTCTCCGCATTGAATCTGATTTTACCTCTCAAACGTCGCAAATTTGAAATTGGGAACCTTTGGTAATATATTGAAATGCAAACTATAGGAAGAATAAAATGTAAAAGGGTTGTAATGAGCTATAAATAATTCCTGTTTTATGTTAAAATATACAAACTGGTTTTGTGCATTTAAGTTGAAAAAATAATATAGGGAAACATTTTTTTTCACTTTATTGTGTAAAATATGAAAGAGCCTTTCTTCTCCTTATTCTTTATATATTTCAGTGACTTTTTTGGAGCCTAAAGACGATATTTTGTTCCTAAATATCCGATACCTAGTTATGAGGTTACATGCATGTTAGGTATAGCTATCGAATTTACTTCAGTCGTTCTGAACTGAAAATATACAGAATACGAATTTTGCCCACCTGAGATGGAATCGCCTCATGAGTGAAGGTCCGTGTTTCCAGTACTCATCGGATTCAGTGTAGTCAGGTCTTTATTGGCAGACTTTTGATCTGGAAATATACAAGGCACATCGAAACATAATTTATAAAGTATTTAAATGGAAACACGCTTTCTTGTGTAGCGACACGAGTAGAAACAACTAAAATAATTTGATTTGAATTTATTAATATCCGCGCGCGATTCCTTGAGCCCTCATTTCGCTAGATGCAAGAGTAATGGAAGTTGGTAATTTTGACGACAGGAATCAAATTTCTGGCTCGTTTTTCGATGCAAAATTGTTTCTGTGGGAATGGACATTTCTGGTTATCAGATTTTGTTAACAATGTTCGTTTCTATCACTTATTAATAATTCAATTACTGTTAGTAAAGCAGTGAGGGTAAGTATTCCAAGGCTCTAGGAAACGTGCGCGTATATCACACACGCGCCATTTAACAAAAGAATAAAATAAAGTCAACGAAATGCAGTGTACGCGTTTGATGCACTCTAACATCACAAGAGTTTAACGAGGCGTCGAAGTCGTCGTTGGCAGAGTGTACCGGTTGGTCAAAATTTAGGAAATATTTTGATAATCGTCAAGCGAAACGAACTTGGTAAAATGTAAATATATGCATCAATTAAAATTTTTTCTTGTTTATTGTTTCCACGTGTTACTAACTTAATGCTTACAATTAACAAATGGAGAAACTGCTTTAACGGTCATTGTGTTCATTAGAGACACAGCTAGAGTCAATATCCGTGAATTCTTTAAATCGTTGGATACAGTATTATTTTATGCAAAAATAGTCGAAAATTTCGAAAACATTTAAACATTTTAATATTTTAAAAATCAAACATTATTAAATAAGAGATAAAATCAGATGATTAAATGTTATCTATCCATTGAAACTGTTTTAAACACAAAAAGCAAAATCTCATTGAAAATATCCGGAAATCTTGTAAGAATTAAATCGGTGAAAAAACTATTACAACCCTAAATGTTATTACTAAACAACTTTTTAAAATCGCAAAATCGATTATGTAATCTTTGAGATTTAAAAAAAATAAGGTATCTGAGACGTTTTTAAGCAAATATAAATATTTATTCATTCTGAAATTTCAAAAAATTTCAAAAAGTAAAAATGAATGTATTAGTGTTAAGCGTACTTTCCACATATTTCATGTAATATACAGTTATCCTATAACTTTGTGAGAGCTGATTAGGAGGCCTGGTACCGACTGGAGAATATACATTTTGAAAAAAATCCCTACTTGAATGTTGAAAACTCAATCCCTGCGTTGACGTCAGCTCCATGATCGACTTTGCAGCTGAAAAATACATTAAGCATTTCAGGACTCTTAATATTAATTAGTAAAAAATGCTTCCTAGAAAAAAATCTATGTTTTTTTTAAACTCGTTTTGGAACAAAATTATACTCTAATATTCAGTTGCGAAACAAAAGTGCAGGAGTAACACAGTACTGTCAAGTAATAAACAGAAAAAAATGTGTTGTAATATGCGAAACAAGAGCTGGAAAATTTATATTCTCAGACCGGAAAAAACGGGAAAAAGCTCAAGACATCCTGTGACATTACAGATTTTTGTGAACTAGACATTTGGTATAGCTGCGGCACTCTATAAAAAGGTCCTTTTCTTCCCAAGCTATATTGAAAATTTTGCTGTAAAAATTGTTTTGTTAATTTTTCAAATTAACAGTATATGTTGGAAATGATCCAATAAATGTAATGACCATATTTTGCTTTTTTTCCTGTCATTTTTTTAGTATATTTATTGATACTTTTTCGACAAAATATTTGTCTTTCAAGTGTGCGAATATTACATAACATTGAATAGAATATGAGGAGAAACTTAAAAAGTAATCTCTAACATACCACTGACATAGGTATTTTTGATTTTGATGAGACAATGATAAAAAATGTTTATAAATAATACATTATATATGAAATTTATACAATAAATAATACATACTATGGAGCTAACAATGGAGTATATAAGAGATCTTTTCAATAACGTGATTCAATTCTCGGAGAAGGGTTCGCGGTTTTTCCAAGTTCAAAAGATGTATAAGCAGGAGAAAAAGTAAGAGAAATGTAGAATTTGTCTGAGAAACGAATGATCCAGGATTTTAGAGGCAGAATACTGAGTTCGTGTAATATTTGATAGTTTCTTATGAACCAGGGTGTTTTCAATGCTTGTCTTATATATTCCTGTCGTAATATCCATCACGACGACTATTAGTAGTAAGACAGTCCGAGCAATGGAAAATACCTCGAACAAACAAGACGAGGCCCACTGTTGAGCAAGCAACGACTTCTCGGAGCTGCAGGCAGGACGAGGCCTAGTGGGAGTCCGCCCTTGCGAGCAGGACGCCAAAAGGGAGAGAATAATGGGAAAGGAGGAGCAAGAAAGTCTGAGGAAAGAGGGAGAAAGATCGATTGGAAGAGGAGGAATGAGAGAACGAGGGAAGGGTGCGGAGGAGGAGAATGGCTCTGTAAATGTAGTCACTTCTCGCTTCCTCCGCTTGACCACTCCGTGCTGTCTTGGCCCGCTTCTGAAAATGTTGACTGCTCTCCCTACTCCGGTTCTTCCTACCAACTCCGGTTCTACCTACATCCCAGAACTGTGTCGGCTACTTCTCCGCCGGCCTCGTATGCCGACAGGGACAGGGAAGGTGCAAGAGAAAGGAATGGCTCTCTTGTATATGTCTCTTTGGCACCTTCTTAACAATGTTTCTCTATATTACAATACGGACGTCGTTAGACATGCTCACAGACATCGTCATGTTTGAAAATGGTTAGATTTGCTGATAAAATATTTACTGGCTCATTTTCTTCAAAGCTAATTTTAAATATTTATCTAATTGTTCTAAATCCGATTTGCAAGAATTTTGACAAAATTACTTAAAACGAGTTTCGACTAAATAGTAATTTTCATTCATGTCGGGAGGTCACGGCAACCTATACATTTTCGAAGTGATGGTACACTTTTTGTTCAGTTTTATCTTATAATAGAGACAATTTACCACGTAATAAACCTGATCCATGGAAGTAATTTAAACGTTTTCTTTTTATATTTTACGTGCATTTTCATAAAAAAAAGATAACACCAACCCACCTATTCGTGGTCTCTGGGAACTCTTCGCCGACGCAGCATGGCTGCACCCAGCCAGTTCCAGTGTTCTGCGTTATCAACAGCAGCTGCACTGATCTTCACTGCCTGAAGTGCCCCACGTCGTCTGCAGTGATCCTTGCCGCTTGATGTGATCCATTCCTTCTGCGTTAACCAATGGTCACGAGTGCCGTTCTTACATCAACTGAATGTTAACCCCTCCTATTAGGAACAGAGCAATGGCATCTGTGGATGACGGGAATAGACATCAGAGTGTGGGCGTACCAGACAAGCCATTTTAGTAGTTGGGTTCTCGTTACCTCGGAAACCTCTTTATTATTTTGCAAGAAGTCTTTCATGACAATAGAAGAAAAACAAATATAATTAACAATGAATGGGAACGAATTATATATGCCATACCCATCACAGCACTATCGGCTTTTTGTAATAAATTGCTATTTAATAAATCAAGTGAATCAACGATAGTGTGAAGTAACTTAAAATATGACTATGGCTTAGTTTGATATTTTTAAATATAGTTTACCAGAAAAAATTGTATTGTGTCTCTTTGAGGTCAAAGAATGGATAATTTGCCTCCTTAAAAGTAGTAAATTACTTCCTCTAACACTTTGTGTAGTCAGAACACTCGTTTTGCGGACCTTAAAACTGAAAAATTTGTTTACGGGAAAACGTCTGTTCCGACTCATGAATTTGAAACGGATTATTTAATTTTGAGTGTACTTAAGATGAAGTGTCCGAGACTTTTTTAATTATACCCCCAAAATGGCCCTAAATCTTTGCATTATTTTTTATTGGATGGAGCAATGTACACCAGTAAGAAAAAAGTAAATTAGATATTCTTTGTATTCTCTGCATTTTCAGAAATTACAAACGTTTTGCATGTTTAGCGCGTCTTCGTACAACTTCAATATTGAAGATGGAGATTTTTCTTCTGAATGAAATCTATTCTTCAAAATTAGATCTTTAAATGAGGCCAGGTGTCATTTTTGCTTTCCTACCTTATTTCGCAAGAAGAGAAATTATTGTAATCGTTTCTGTGGAAAACGGTGAGTTTTCGACAGAAAAACTCTTTTTGTCGAGCTATGGCAACGAACAAGTGGATTTATCTCTTTCTGTGTAAAAAAATACTTCCTTTAACACGTTGGGTAGTCAGAATCCATGTTCTGTGGGTCATTGATACCGAAAAATAGACTGACCGACAAACTTCTGTCTGTATATCTGCCCATCTGTGTGAGGTTAATGCTAGGGCCTAGAACGGTCAGAAGATTTTCTCCAAAGTTTGTTATTCCCGACCAATCGGAACGATCCCAAGTACTGTGAATTTTGAAACGAATATTTTTATTTTTGAGGGTACTTTAAACATTTTCAAAATTTTCTCAAAATTTCTCTAAATTGCAATATTAAACTTTCACCTGGGATAGAATAATCGACGTTTAAAGGAATAGCAGGTTTCATCATGTTTTTCGAAAATTAAAAATAATCAAACATTTTCACGACTTTCTACAACTACAATATTGAAGATACAAACTTTTTTTAATGAACTCTCTTCATCAAAGACAAATCTTTTAATAAGTCGAGTTCAACTTTACAACAATATGAGTAGTTTTCGTGTTATTGTGCGTGAAAGGCAGATAATACTGTATCAAATATTTTCTCAAAAACGGTTCCAATTTTCACTTTCACGTATACATACGTATATGAGCCATTCCACGTCAAATCGCACAAAAAATACCAAAATTTGACCTTCATATTTTTAATTATTTTCTTTTTTTTTCTATTTGTTATACGGATCAAATAAGTGAACACTTGTATTTTTATTTTTTTCTAACTTTATTATTTTCGGAAATATATTATAATGAAATTTGCTAAAAATGACGCGCATCACTAGCTTAAAAATATCACACAATTGAATACACTAATTATAGAAATCCCGTTCAAATTCCATTCGAGACTTAAAAACATTTTTAATTTTTAAGATTTTGCAAAATATTTAATTTTCTGAATTTTCAATTTTTTTTAAAAAACTGAATGTAAACTCCATGAGCTAAAAAAAATTAAAAAATATTATAAACGCACTAGAGTATTGATGATAAGTCAAGAAAAAATCAAAGTGGGATCTCAGTAAC
>JAHLJT010009089.1:0-13831 GCA_031308135.1 Acheta domesticus | reverse complement strand
AGTGAGAACGTTTTGCGTGGTCAGTTGTGGCCCATATGCGAATAATAATAAATTAAAATTTAGTGTTCCGTGTTCAAGTTCACGGTTGGGAGAATTTAGGTGCCAAATAATGAAGTTACATATTTAGGAAATTAATGAAAAGGGAAAAAATATGAACAGATGATGATATGAAATTGCATTCAATTTTACATCAATAGTTGTACAGTTGAATTTGAAAAAGGTCACAAGAATGTAAGAAAATTTTCCTAAATAAATGCTCAATATTTTTTGTGCAAATTTTTGCCTGCCCAATTTCATTAGCGAAATTTCTTCGTGAGCAAGTTGGTCCCAATACTTGACAAGTGGCATTCCCTGAAGGACGGGTCGTGAGAAATGGGAAAAACCTTGCTTGTAGTTACGGTACGCGCGTCTGTGGCAGGCTGCTTCTTCATTGAACATGGATGGACTCGTGCACATCTGAAAGTAGAATAGTAATGTTGCTGAGGTTCTTCCTTGATCCAGGCAGTTAGTGCTTACGTAGGTAATGAATGGTTAATACGATTTTTAACGGTTTTGAAACATTCTGAAACCATTGGATTAGACTATGGTAATGATGTCTAAATAATGTGTAGGTATTTACGCCGAGAATATTTTATGTTATTTGCTCTCTTAACATTTTAATAGCTTCTTATATACTGCGTTGAATGAGGAAAGAATGACGGAAATTTACCTCGTAGAATAATGCAATCACGAGAAGTAATTGAGTACCACGTCAGGTCTTTATTTCCATAAATCCAATTTTCCCCCGTATTATATGACGGATATTATGTAAGAAATAATTAATTTCTAAATTTATGGTAGTAAAACAGTACATAACCGCCATCCAATGTCATTAAAGAGGTATTAGCTTCTAATAAATTTTGAACCGAAAAATATAGTTATCGTCGGTGCACATCTAAAAATAGTCATTTCGCAGGAGATCTGTTTTCATTGGCCGTGTTTTGCAGCCAAAGGCAAAACTCTTGAACTTGATTTTCTGGTCAACAATTTTTATTTCACTTCTTTTCGAAGGTATGTCGTAAGAATAGAAAGTTATGTAATCGTGCGCCGGAGAACGGCGAATTTTCGGTAGAAAAATTCTTATTGCCGGGCCCTGGTAACAAAAACGAGGATACATCCTGTTGCTAAATATAAAAAAATTCCACTAACGCGTGGAATAGGCAGAATCCATGTTTTGTGTGTCGTTAATACCGAAAAACTGATTGGTGGCAAGACGTGTAACTGTCTTTCTGACTGTCCGTCTGTGGTCAACGCCAGCGCCCAAACCCATCAACCGATTTTCTTCAAAATTGATATTCCCTGATCGATCTGAATTAATACGAGCCTTTGCGAGTTTCAAACGGATATTCTTTTTATTTTTAAAGGTTATTTAATGAAGTCTCAAAAATATTTTCAAAATTTTCTCAGAAATGACTTTAAATTCTTTGATCGAACTTTGTCCTCGGGTAGCGTAAAAGACGCGTAAGAAAATGGTGTAGTTCTTATGTCCGTTGAAATCCCAGATTTTTTTTAAAATAGCAAAAATGTAATTTTTACGTCTTCCTACATCTATGATATTGAAGATACAGATTTTTTCTTAATGAAATCTGTTTACTAAAACAAGGATCTTTAAATAAGTTCAATTGTTCGAAAAAATGAGTATTTTTTCCGTAAATTGGCGCAAAATATTGGCAATTAAAAAATAACATTCTTTCTCAAAAACCACTCCATATTTTTTCTTTTAATGCTTTCCACGAATAGAAGAAGAGATGCTTAAAAGAAGAGCATTTTCATTGAACTATCTGAATTGACGAAAATGTTAAAAATGATGTGAGAAAGTATGTGCTGTCGAAGGGCCACTAGTTTGAAACTATTTTAGCAAAAATATACTACTTTCCGACATCACTTAACTAAAAAACACTATTTTGAGATGTGTCACTTTTCATTTGTTTTGACAATATATGAAATAAATAATTGTTCTTTTTCATGTATTGTAATTCTGATTCTTCTATGTTTGATTCTCTAAAGAAAAAAAATACGTGAGGCATGAGCAAACCAAGTTTGTGTTCAAGAATCATCTCTACCATTACTTCATACCACAATATTTTGATTATAGTATTTTGGAGGAAATCATTCTTTTATATTGAATTGTACTTCGAATGAACTCTTCCATTATCGCTATTTTACTACAATGGAAGTGAAGAATGTAGTTGACGGCATATGTTATTGCTCTGTGTGGGCTGAAAAGGAGGATAGGCAAATGTATGTCGACTTGCTTTTCGTGCGTTCACTGGCATGTTATTTCCCAATGAATGTGCTGAAATCGCGGTCGCTCCCTTGTTGACCTTTAAGACCTGCGAACTTAATCTGTCAATTTAACAACAAAATATTGCTTTCTATTCTCCTAACTGATTCTTTTCCTAGAATGGAAAGTGCTCGTAAAGAACGATGCCCAAACTTTGCTTGGCGCGGAGGTCAAACCATTTACGAATATAAATGTCAGACGCATCGAGGGTACGATTAATTCCGTGGAGATTCACAATAAAAAATCACCTTCATACAACATTCTTCGTAGTATCTCTTCCTTTCTTACGTTGTTATATATTCTTATATATTACAATTATGTTGCTATGTATTCTTATATATTCCAATTAATTATAGCACGATCATGAGAATCAAATATTTTAAGGAATCGTAAGATGACTATTTTTCTTACATTACAAATTAATATACAATATAAATAAGTTTATATCAATTTATATCAAAAATAAATAAGATAGAAACAGAAAGCAAAAAATAATAATAATAAATGTCAGAGTGATTACTGAGAACAATTCCACTATCCCATTTTGGTAGGATGACTTCAAAATTTCTTTAATAAATTTTACACCCAACATTTTAAAATAGGTCAAAATGACTGTCTTCATACTTTCCTAAAAGGCATTATGCCCTCCCTAAATACAAGTTTTATTCCTCTTAATTCAATTAATCCTATATTTAACACTTTAACTATTCTTTCTAACTTAACTAACTGTGCATTTAAAATAAGTAAATGTATTTAATTTCTTATTTTTAGTTTATTTTCAAATTTTGTAAAGAAATAATTATTTACCCAATTGAACCCATTAACTTCATTACCCATTTCTACACAAATAAAGTGGTAGGTTATTTTCATATTTTCAAATTACTAAAAAATATAATTAATTGAATAGAAAATAAATTATTTAAAAAAGTAATTCGAAACTTGAAATTTGCACTTTGACATTTTTTAACGAAAGAATGCAAACTTTTCGCGGTAACATAATCATTTTTCTCTAAATTCTTCTTCTTTATACTACATACATTATTATTTCGTCCTGTTTACTAACTATTCATATTACCCAACAACTCCTGTACCACTGAATAACAAACGTTCTATTGCTAATATAT
This sequence comes from Acheta domesticus, assembly GCA_031308135.1. NCBI lineage: Eukaryota > Metazoa > Arthropoda > Insecta > Orthoptera > Gryllidae > Acheta > Acheta domesticus. Next base: position 10,384 of record JAHLJT010009089.1, on the reverse strand, counting down.
TTTTAATATTTTTTAAAAATGTTTGATATAAAAGGGTCTTTTTAATGAAATGTAGCAATTGAATTACACCCCTAGTGAGCTAATGAAAATGTTGATATTACAAGTAGTATTAATTTCCTTTTGGAGGATTGGTCATATACGAAAACATCCATTTTAGGCCACTTCTAAAGGATTATTTCTTTTTATGATAAGAAACTGCAGATTAGAGTTTAAGAAGTACTGTTTTAATTGAAAAATTGCATGTTTGTGAAACTTGTTTTGAAACATTTAGCGCGACTCACGACGACACATTGATGACATTCCCGAAAACATAACGAACTTCAGTAATGAACCGTAGCGAACAGTGGTCACCACTGTAGTTTTTATCAACCTCCTCTTCGCATCAGGAAACAGCTACAATTAGTCAATTCATCTGGGGCGCGGCTCCCAATTTTCCAATTTTCCTTGGTCGGACTGTTCCCTCATAACATACCACGAAGGAAGGAGAGAACCAAGTATTCTATCGTAACTTACAAGTCATTATGAGAGAGTATTGTATTGTAATTATGGTTAAACTTCAAATATTTCAAGAAACTAAAATTAGACAAAAATAAAAATAGATTACGATTTCAATATTACCATACTCACAATACCTAAAGTTAAAGAAGTAATCATTACGAATGAAGTATTTCCGTCATAATTAATAGATTAAAGTGTAACACATTGGAAGACAAGTACGTTGTGCATTTGTATTTGATCACGGTGGTGCTCCCGAAGGTCTCGTCAATTGCAGATGCGAAAAAGGGTCCAGATACATTGAGAGTGTCCTTGAGGTGGAAAGTGAACCCAGCGCGGAACGGAATGCTGGCAACACAGCAAATGCAATCGCTTATGTTAATTAGTTGGGTAGTCGCGCGCATTGTCAGGTAAGCTTTTCACAAATAACGGGGTTCCGCCAGTCTTCTTTCGTACAGTGAATGCCAAGGCATCGTGGAGGACCTAGAAGCAAGCAATGCAAATGACGTGAGAGCCAACATTGTGACGCCCGTCAAATTTCTTTCCTTTTAAATAGAAAGAAAATTTTAATTTGAAAAATACCCGCGTGTTTTGGACTTCAATGCTCATTTAAGAATATACAGCATGTCAAGAGAGGGAGGTTGCAGGATTTATGTCTATTTCGTCAGGCTGCTAATTCCTTCCATTTGAGACCAACCCCCGGCGTCTATTTATGATAATCTTCTATTAACAGAAAAAGGAAAAAATTATATCTAGTGTAGTACCAAATGGAAGTAATGTTATTAATATCCCCGTTACTCTATACATCACAACTATTAACTTCCGCCGCGCCTTACCACACTACATTTATCTGCTCCGATCAGCCCCACATATTTGAAAATGTATGTACGGCTGCGATATTAGCCAGATCGATCGGGAACTATTACTTTTCGCTAAAATACTGCATGTGGTTTAACCGCTTGCCTTGCGCATAGACAGAGAGACTAACATACAGACGTTTTGCCGAGAACCAATTTTTCAATGAAAAGGACTTACAAAACGTAAATTTTGAATCGTCTCCTGTATTATTTCAGTAGTATACCTTTGCGTTCCGGCTCTCAACAACCACACGCAACCAATATTTATAAATGAGGGCTCTAAAGAAATATAATTTCACGGAGACTTGACGAATTCCACTTTGACTTTGAAAATATGAAGGATTTGTTTAAAAAAACGCATCCAATTATTCTCGTCAAATGCAACCAGCAACACTTGCCAAAGTTTTCATCAAATAACTCCTAAACAAAGCGTTTTAAGGCCTGAATAACTAAAATTTTGAGGCCACAGGCCTCAAAGAAACGTTTTTTACACCATAATCTACAAAATGAGACATTACTCGATCCATTCAATTAACTTTCGGTTCCAGGCTTCAATACTATCAAGGCCACCTCAATATTTCAGCCCTTCCTGCTGGTAGCAATTTTTGTGGCGACACGCTTAGAAGGCTTAAATTCGACAATCTTTATATACTCTTTCTGTTAACACCGTAGTTTGTGCAGTCTGACGAGGTTTATTTGCATAATCATTAATTCAAGATTTGCTCTCCAGCAACAACTGGAAGTACTATTATAGTTGCTTGATACCTATGAAGATTGTTTCTTTGCGTGTAGTGAAACCAATCAATTAACGTTTTACCGGTGTCTGTATGTGCTGTGTACCTCATTGAGGAGGGATGTGGGTGCACAGAGGAGTGAAGACAGTGTGTTTTACCTGTACCAGTATTTTCGTTATCATTCGATGAAATTTTAAAGTCAGCGGATTCAGACATTTAGCTTTCTCAAAAGTAAAAGCTTTTCTAATATTTTTGTGACTCACGAGAAGCTAAAAGCTGTCAAAGAATATAGAATAATTACTTCAAATGTTGTCTTTAAGGAAGTGCTGTGAATTGTTCCAAGAAAACTCTCCATGATACTGAATAAATATTTATTGAAACTTTATTTTAAACATGATTGTTTTTTATTTTATTTGATATTGTGTTAGTACATTGCAAGTTACCTTTATATATTTTTAAACAAGTAAACATGTTTTGTTATCTACTTCCCATCTTAAAACGGAAATATAAAGATAGGGATCTAACATATAGGGTCTAACATGTGAGAGTTCTCGCACGGGTACGCGGAGGTAGTTGGGGAAAACTTGTGTATGGCACAAAACAAAGAACAAACGTTTTAAATTAGCTAAAGTAAAAGAGCTTGAAATAAATGAAAGACAAAAAATCAAATCGCGCTGGCCGGCAATACTACGCGAATTAAGAAAAGCAAGTACATTTAAAATTATAGAAAGAATAGGAGAAGTCACTCGACAACTGCCAACGTTCGCAGTCCAAAGGCACGATTGAAATGTTGGTGGTGTCCGAAAGTATGTATATCAACGCCCAGCTGCAAACTCATATTGTAAATAATAAAAAGTTTGATATTAAACTCAAGGTGTCGGTTCATTAATATATTCAATATGCAAACATCGTTTGAGTAACATTCCCATGTACCGAAGTGAAGTCTAAGCCTACGAAATTGTTTCCAATGGTAACAAATTGTATTTAGTACTCAAAGGTGAAAATATTAGTTTATTTTTTGGCTCAGAATTGCTTTTCTTGAGGTACGTAAGAACGCTGAAAATAATCCAATATTTTTTAATACACAAATAATGTTTCAATTTTCGCACCCTAACAAGCTGGCACCCTGAACTCTCCAAAACCCCCTCTGTTCCTAATAACAAATCAAGGGAAGTCAAATAATATTGCAAAGAGTAGGGTTGTACTTGCTCGATCGGTATTTACGCACTATTTTACTTTGCTTTGCTTTCTGAAGAGTAAAAAACCTTTTCTATTATGTTTGTGACAATCAAGGAAAGCGAAAAGCTAACTCTCAAGGAGTAGTGAATAATTTGTTCAAATATTGTTTTCATAGAAGTACGAATTGTTCCAAGAACATCTCGCTATAATGCTGAATAAACTTTTATTGAAAATTTGTTTTCAACATCAATTGTGTTGTTATTTTTTTTGATATTCTGCAAGTACATTAGAAGCTACATTAATACATTAAAAAATAACATGTTTCATTAACAACTTTCCTTCTTAATTGAAAGGATAGACAAATGGATAGGGAAAGGGTGGGTTTTAACATGCGAGAGTTCTCGCACAGGTACGCTAGCACAAGACTTTTTGAAGGAAGTAATTTACTAAGTATATAAACAAAAATGTTTCACTCTTGGACCCACAAAAAGTTTTCTGTTGAAAAAAATTTAAATTTATTGCCGCATTACAATACTTTACAACGTACTAAATAGTATAAGAGAGAGTAAACTGTAATCAATAATTGCTACAATTCTCTTTTCTTTCGTTTATTTATTGTCGCATTGACAACTGGGGTCATTAGCGACTCAGTATTTGTACATTGAATTAGCATAGGGCTTTCCAAATGGCGGCACGCGGGCCGCATGGACCTTTTTGTGCGGCCCACCACTACTTTGAAAAATTGTATTATACCAACCAAATGCAATACAATTGCACAATTCATATTATTTTTATTTAATGATATATTAATTTTCTCGTTGTATGTACGTTAATCATTAAGTATGTTGAATAAAAGTCTTATCTAATGTATATTTGTTTCAGTATATTCTCAGTAGTTTGGGTAAAAAAATCTTAAATTACGGTGCGGCCCGCGGCTTAACTAGAATTTGATGTGTGGCCCATAAGCCTTTCTAAGTTGGATAGCCCTGAATTAGCAAGTAGTTAATATCTTACAGTTAATACATTCTATTGACATTGACATCTCACGTTATAAATGCTAAAATACATACATTTCAACAAACTGGGAGATACAGTATTTATCCTGAAAGAAAGTGCAAACATAGTTATAAACCTTTAATTAACTTTTCCGTATTCTGAAATCTTGTCTTCATAGGATACCTCCATAAAACTGCATTTCGCGTAAAGGGTAAGTCGCAAACTTCCGCATCTTGCGTGACGTTAGTGATTTAACTCCATGCTTGGAAGAACACCAGGAAATGAAAGTTTAATGTTTAACACGAACTTCGTTCGACAAGGAGAAGGCAATTACATGTGTGGTGACAAGTCACTGTAACTCGGCTTTTGTTACCCTCGATCAGATAACGCTGATTTAAATGCCTATTTAGCAAGCTTGCTGATTTCGAAGTACTGTAACAATCGTGGGGAGCAAAAATGTAGACTTCATGTCGTCTTCCCCGTGAACTTAAGAACTCGTTAGTTCTTGAGAATGGCACCAAATGGTGAAGGGGAAGGCCTCGACAAAGAGATTGAATCGACTGTTACTCACTGCATTGGAGAGAGAGTAGCTTCAAACATTCTTGGAATGCTAATAAAGAGAGCTGTAGTAAACAAAACATACAAAGTTTGAGCGTGATTTTAATTGTTCGAGCGTCCAATGAACAGAAATTCTCTTTTATTCCCATTTTCTGTTTGTTTGAAATTCTATTTATTTCGGGTATCGTGGGTTGCAACACCGGTACATTACGACACTAGTTGCTATAAATATGCTATATGCATCCTAAGTAATGGTTATGTAATACTATTTATACCATACTTTATCCCCGTCTTAACACATCTCAATCAACATTTTTGATAAAACTCATTACAAATTGTAGAACATTTTGATCCTTATTTAAAGATATGTTTTTGATGAACCCATTTAATTAAGAAAAAATATGTCTTCACAATTATAGTGTTGGAAGACGCTGAAAAATTTTAATTTTTTTCAATTTTCGTAAAATCAGCCATTTCAGTGAACTTTTTTAAAATTTTATTTTACCAGACCAGTGGAAATACCACTTTAGAGGTGAGTATTAGCTTCTATTCGTGCATTATACCAGATAGTGGATCGAAGTTACGAGTAACTGTAAACCAGCTCACTATCATATCCCTATTTCTGATCGAGGACATCCCCGCTGGGTACCTCTATAATCATTGTTGTTAATTTTGTGAAATTGAAGGTACTAAGAAGAAAAAATATTATAGAGTGTTGAGACAAAATTTTCTCTAGGTTATGGGGGTCGGAACAGGTCTTTTGGGAGACGGTATTTTATTGTTGGAGCATCGCTGGTTTTTCCGAAGTTAAAGTGGTTGGTGCAACGGACAGTTTTAAGGTTAGAAAAGAATTTGGATGACAGTGAGGAAATGTAACTTACAATGGGTTCTATGTCCAGTTCTCTATGAAGTTGTGTATTTGATATATATCATGGGGCATTGGTAATTGTACAAAGCATTTTATTCTGGAAGATTTGTAAGGGTTTTATAACGGAAGAAGCGGCTCCTCTCCAGATTGGGAAGGAGTAAGTTAGTGACGGTCTTATACTAATTTGTAATGAAACAGGGAATTTTCAATTTTTTGAGATGAATTTTTATCAATAATGGGATATAATTTTAGCAGGGCTCCATACGTTTTATTTAGTCTATGAATTACGAGGTTTCCATGTGAGGCTAGTATCCAGGAGGACGCCTAGGTATTTGATTGATTTATTTGTATGACCGCATGTAACAGGATAACTATGTAGTACTTTTAAAGGGGAGTGATAATTATTCTTTGCAATGCAAAAATTTTGGTTTTACACTTTGAGATGTTTAGTTGCAATACCATTTTTTTGTCCATTCAGAAAAGGTATTTAAGTCTTGTTGCATACAATATTTTTTGCGGATTGAATCCGCTTTTGCGTGTTAGAGTAGTTATCCCTTTTTAACTTTTTGTAAGAAAGGAACACAATGCTGCCACAAACAAAAGCAGAACGCCATTTCCGTTTCAACGTTTGAAACTGCTTGAAGTATTTCATAGTTCATGCAGAATGATGTGAATTGTCTTCAATAAAGCAACTTTGTATTATTGAAACTATAGGAGTGTATTACGATATAATATATATATATATATATATATATATATATATATATATATATATATTAATAATCAAAACGTTCCTTGGAATCCTCGAAACAAATCGATAAAATATCTTGGAGTGCTCCTTGACATCAGATTAACTTGGAAACTACACACTTTAAGTAAATTAAATAATGGGAGATAAGGGATAATCATCCACAACAATAAGTTATGATATTTATTTATTTCAACATGCCCAAAGTTAACTTTCGGGAAAACAATTTTCCATCTTCAGAGGGTATCATTTATAAGAAAATGGCGTTTGAGCGTTTCCGAAAATAAGGAATTTTGAGCTAGATTTCTCGAAAAACTTTACTTGAAATTATTTAAAGTTCATGAACTTATTAATATAATAATGTCAACAAATCGCCGGTAATGTAAATATTAACGACTTGAGAGGCATGTCAAAAAATTAATTTTTTGCAATTTTTGAAAAAACAAAAGAATAGACCAATATGGCATTTATGTCATCTAATTGAGCACATTTACCACTATCCCTACCAAAAGCTTAAAGAAAATATTCGGAGCCGTTTTTGAGAAAATCTTATTTTTGTAATTTTTTAAATTTGTAAATATTGCACGCACTATTGCACGAAAACTACTAAAATTTTCAAAAAAAAATGTACATGACCTTAAAAAACTCATTATAAAGAAAAAACTTTTTTGAAGGAAAAATCCCTATCTGCAATGTTGTAGTTGGCGAAAGACGCCGCATAAAATTCAAACTTCGCAATTTTCGAAAATTGATAGTTAGCCGTGAAAATGCCACCTTAATAAGTGTATTTTACAAGCGATTTACTTACAAGCAATTTAAAGAAAAAATTGGATCCGTTTTTGACAAAAGTTTGAAAATGTCCGGGGGGCTTCATGTAAATTATTGGGTTTTCGGTATCAAGGACCCACAAAACAGGGATTCTGGCTGCACCAGGTGTTAGTAGATTTTTTCTTAATTTAGCAACTGGATTTACCCACTTTTTCGTTACCAGGGCCCTGTAATTAGAGTTTTTCTGCCAAAATCCGCCGTTTTATCGCGCAGCATTACATAACTTTCCCTAAACTATACATACTATAGTATACGGAAAAGTAACAAACTAATGGTGCTACAGAATGGCAAAAACTGTCCTGCAATAGTCTTATATTTCTTTTGGTCTCGGCTAGCTATTCCGACTTCACACATACTCTTGCTAGCTGCCATCTATCACCGCCAAAGTACATTTTTTGACATTTTCTTAATTTTTCGGTTTCTTATTTGTAGAACGGAAATGTTATTTTAAGAGTATTAAAGAACAGTGAAACCTCGTTTAAAATGGAAATTTTCTTCTAAAAATGTAGAGCCGTTTTTAAGAAAATGGCGTTTAAACGCTAATGTAAATTCTAATGGCGTTTAAATGCTAATAAAATGTGAAGCTCCTTTTGAGTTTTCGAAAAGCTTCATTAGTACCCATTTGAAAAAAACAAAAGAATAGAGCAAACCGATGTTTATGTCATCTCATAGAGTACATTTAGCCCTATCCCTACCAAAAGTTTAAGGAAAAATTTGGAACCGTTTTTGAGAAAATCTTGTTAATTTTTTTAATTGTACATATTTCACGCAGTATTGCGCGAAAACTACTAAAATTTTCAAAAAATGTACAGGACCTTAATGAAAGAACTCACTATAAGCGCTACTGTAATTTCGAAATTTGAAGTTCTTCCAACGCGTTACCTACAAATTTTATTTGAAGGAAAAATCTATATCTTCAATTTTGTAGTTGGTGAAAGACGCCAAAAAATTCAAAATTTAGCAATATACGAAAATTCCGAGTTAACGTGAAAATCCGATCTGTGCCACCTTTATAAGTTTATATTACTCTATTCTCAAAGAAAAAGTTGGAGCCGTTTTTGAGGACATTTTGAAAATGTCCGGGGGCTTCATGTAAAGTATCCCTAAATTTTGAAGAAAGATTTCAAAATCGCAGCGTCTTAAGTCGAGCCAGATCGACTGGGGAATATCCTTTTTGAAAAAAATCCAACGTATGGTTTATGGTTTAGGTCGTATTTACAAGCGGACAGACAGACGGACGGACGTTTTGGAAAAAAAGACACTTTTTCGGCATCAAGGGATCCCAAAAGTGTATTTCCGTTGAAATCTCGAAATCGATTTTCCGCAGCATCATGTAAGTTTTCCTATACTACGTATGTATACGGGAAAGTGAAAAAGAATCGAATTACGAAGCATATTTTCAAAGAGAATCGCCTTTCCTTTCCAAGAAATAAACTGCCGTTTTCGGAACTGCCGTATCAGTTGCCACATTTTATGAGCAGGGAGGTCCGCGACTCCTTCGCATAGCTTGGTTTCCAGAGATCAGCGTTTCAACCCAAGTGCGTTTACGGTTCGGTTCCAAACACTGGGTTTTGCTCAGACAGAGGATAAAGCACTCGACACATTCCAGGCTATCAATTTCTTTTTCCTCGCAGGGGGGTGACATACATACAGTGGCTGCGTAGGTGGATGCGACCTCTGGTGGAGCTCAGACGACCACCCGTACCTCTAGTCTCGCGGCCCCACTCAGGTCGTTAGCCTAACGTGTAGGCAGTGAGCAGGCGGCGCGTCGACCTTAAGGCAGGAATGGGTGAAGGATAGCCTTCGGTGTACTCTGGAATCCACATAGAGAAGTCCGGCGGACAAATGACCAACCGTCAGGTTGCCTTGATTACGGTCCGATCCAGATCGAGAGCCTGTAGTTGCAGGCAGTGGGGAGACGGGATGGGGGCTCCGAGCCGCCCGGACCTTGGTTCGGGTGGCCCTCAGTTGGGCTCTTGGCTTCATCGTGGCAGTGGCCCAATACTCTGGGCAAAGAGGAGGGACTTGGTGTCCCGGCGCATGTGAGTGGCGCGTTGTCATACAGGCAACATTGACTCCGGTACTAGCTTGGATAGCTAGTAGCTCTGAACTTGCAGGACGGCCTTAGACCCAGGCATTGTATGGGGAGGTTGCCGCGACGACCAACTGCGTTCTGGCGGTATCCGGATGTTGGTCGGAAGGTGTCCTTGTACACCCGACGAGGGTGCGGATAGAGGCTAACGCCTAGGTGCCCACCCTGGGGCTTCGGCCCCCTAATAAAGTACAAGTGCTGGGGTAATAAAAGCATGCATATGCATATATATATATATATATATATATATATATATATATATAAAATTTCTTTTCGCACTTTGAAGCATTGAAATGTGGGTGACGGATGTTGGACCGTTGGCAACACCAAATTTTCTGCTGAGTATGTATGTATGTATGTATATATGTGTGTGTGTGTGTGTGTGTGTGTGTGTGTTTTGAGAGAGGCAGAGAAGGATAGTGACAGAAGCAGAGAGAGAGAGGGAGAGAGGGAGCCTGAGTAGCATAGCATAGATTGAGTGCATGATGTTTTGATTTTTTTAAATAAGCATTTTGCAAAATGATTACACAGGCCAACGACCAAAAAACTTTTTGCGTGTGTTCACCTAATTATTATCATTTTAAATGTGCTGATTCCAAAAATAACAATAAAAATGCCGTATCACCCACCATCTTTTCACATTTTATCTGTATAGATAGGCAAATGCAGCTCTGGGTATCTAGATACGTATGAGAAGCAGGAAGTCATAAATTCCCATATTTACTATGTGAATATCCCATTACTATCCCAGTAAGGCACGAGATTAGTTTTAGTCTAGAAAGAATTGGCCTGTAACAAAATCTTTAAACCCGGGGAAAAAGAACGTTCTACGGGAACATATGGTGGAACAACACAAGATTCTCCTGCCTCCATTCCTCATAAAATTAGGTCTCATGAAGCGATTGCCTTACCTAAAGATGAGCAGCGTTTCATGTAACTTTGTGAAGAGTTTACGCAATTTGTCTGCAGCAAAATTATTGAAAGAGGGTATCTTCATTGAGACTGATATTAGAAAAGTGATGTTTGATC
>JAHLJT010009085.1:0-21933 GCA_031308135.1 Acheta domesticus | reverse complement strand
CAGATAAATGCTTATTCATTTTATGAATTAATACATTTTATTTCAAAATAAGTGTTGTAATTCGAAAATATATAAACGATATAGCTCAGCATCATCGATATATATATATATATATATATATATATATATATATATATATATATATAATATCATAAGAGACGACTTGTTTGTACTTTTACTCAGCCCTGAACGTTGAAAAAAACATTGCATGTTATACGGTAAACCACGGTATTGGTAGGAAACTCCGAGCCCAAGGAATTCGAACGAGGGAAGATCACCTGCAACTCAGCTTGTTTGTGACGTCACCCGAGCCTCTCAGAGCGCCCTCTGGGGGAACAACAAGCCCCACGCCGAACTCGGCGTCTGAGTGAACTGGCGCGAAACTTCCCGCTCATTTCTGTTTACATGGCGCGTTACACCACCTTCTCCTCCATTTACTTTGCATTCATTGCCGCGTCGACCGAACGGCGTTATTTAATCACCTAATTGCTCGCAAACAGTTTCGAGTCGATTCCGTTTCGCGGCCTCCCTCCCACCAGGTCGCAGACTCTTCCGCCTTCGACCAACACCCAAGTTTGGGGTCACCAAACTTTCAGGCCGGCGCCGCCCCCAACATGCCCTAAATAGCAGGAATCAAGGCTGTGCTTAACCTCCACGCTAACACGAACGAATGTTCACAATTATACAGAGTAGTCTAATATTATATTTTTACATTCTGTTTATTGAGGTACTTTGAATAAAACTAAGTAAGGAAATATGTGTAAATGTAAAAGAATGATGGAAATGCTTCATTACTTTATAGTCCCAATGGTCGTCAAGATCTTATGCATTGGACATCTTGCCATGCTGAAGAAAATAAACACAAAATTAATTGTTTGTTTTAATAATTTGTAGTTTCTCCTAACGCAATTAAATTCGTATAATTCTGTGAGGTGATTAAATATTTAATCTTCATAATTTAAAGTAGGTCTGAAACCATTTCGTATTGAGATTTTCATATTCCGCATAACCACGTACTAACCCGGATTACTTTCTGAGATACCTCTAGAAAAATTTTTACTAGATCGAAAACAAGTTTTCTCACAATATTGATGAAACCTAGAATGCATAATGGGGTTACGCATCATCCCAACATATTCTTCAACAACTTGGAGCTCAGGGGCGGCTCGTCCTAAGGGGCCACTGGGGCCGGGCCCCACCAATATTTAATAAAGCACAAAAATGTTAATCTTTACAGCAATCTCTTTGTGACAATTGTAGTACTTTTTTGGAATTCTTAATTGGTGAAGATCGACAATTCGTCCTCAGAACTCATTCCTAGTCCCAATAACCAAGAATTGATGGTCATAGTTCCTTGCCGCACTCAAAGATAGCGTTAGTAGTGCTCAAGGGGCCCGGCCTGCATGGGCCCCAAGCGGTAGTTCCACTCCTTTTACAATGTCAGTGCCCTTTCGCACTGGGCATGACCACTGCTTGCTAATTTTTAGCAGTCCAAGGGGCCCGCACCAGCGGGCCCTTCGCAGAGAAACGGCAGTCTGAGCGCGCCGTTTTCAACTGCACGTGAAGTTCTGCGCGCTGTAAAATGAACACAGTGGATTCATTACACCATTTTTCGTTTTCTTCACTGGGAATTGAAGAAAAAATTGATATTAAACGGTTAGGAGCACATCAACTGTGTGACTTATCATTTACACAAGTTGATGGAAAGAAGAAATAAACATTCTGTAATCCAAGGTTTCAAATAAAATCATGTGAGTGAAAAAAACAAAAGCTAATTTTGCTTTTATTTTTTATATTTGGTGAGGGATTGTGGACGACAGTGGGCTGTAAGGATCTGAAACATTTGAGCGAAAGGATAAAGTAACACGAAGAAAGTCGATTGCCTTTAGAAAATGCTTACAAATTTAAAACTTTGGAACTGGGAATATTGTTGTACAGGTTGATTCAATGATCAATATTTCAATCCAGAAACATGAACATTCGCAAAAAGTTGACATATTTTAGGTAGAATGATTGAGTGTTTAGTATAATACTGTGGCACTCATCATGCATGAACTAGCATTGAGAGGGCCATGATGAATCTGAAGATTCAAAAGACCATGGCAGTTTTGTAGACTTATCGTTACTCGGCAATCTAGATAGTGTGTAAGATGATCATTTAACAATTCTTCTTTTTATAAATATAACTAAACCATGACAAAGGACGAGCTGCTAGATTGTATGTATGAAGTGTATATTGGAGGAAGTGAAGAAAGAAATAGATGTATCTTGATTTTATTTCTCTGGAAAACCGATTAAACAACTAGCATAAACAAGTCGAATTCATCTTGTCTTAATTTTACGATATGTTCCCCTTTCAAATTCTTAGCTCATTCTAAAGATAAGCTATGGCATTAGCGTAATTTTTGTAAAAATCTTGATTCCAATATTTGGTGAAATGACTTAATTAAATTCCTACTTCTGTTTTTTGTCGAAAACTTACAGATTTAAAGGTTTAATTAACTGATAATATTAATTAAACGATCTATTTAATGACGATTCTTTAATTAAATAAGTTATTGATTCTGAGATGACATTCGTGTTTTTACCACCTCGTCCCAGCAAGAAAAAATGTCACTAGCCGGCCACTGGTGGAGCTCAAGCTACACATATTACATTGGTAAACCAAAAACGTCGTTTACTCTTGAAGATTTTCGTTAGTTCGTACGTTTGTTTGGAAGTTCGACACTTGAATAGTTTTAGTTGTTCATATAGTCTTGCTCGTACTGTTTGTTTGTGAGGCTAATAACCCAGTATGCTGATGAAGTTGTGATTTAAGATGGCTACGAGAAAAAATAATGTGAATATGGCTAAATTTGAGGTTCGGTGAATTAGTGATAGTGATAGCAAAATTGTGAAAGTGGATTTTACTGCGTGCAAAGACAATTATTCAGTACAAAGTTAACACAACAGCGTAATATCAGAGAGTGCGATTTGTGATACATCTGCACCATCTTTTGTTGATGTAATGAAAGAAGAAAATGGTTTTGTTTGGATTTTGAGTCAGGCAAGACAATCGCGAACTCCACCAATATACTCTTAGAGTGCCTGGTGGAAAAGCTGCCGCAAAAAGTGCTTCTTCAGAAGTGGAGAGGTGGAACATTTTCAGTGACAATATGATGTTGGAATTGAACAAACATACAAATGAAAACTTACAGACAAACTACGCAGATGCAAGATCTGTGAATGTTACGGACTCGAGTGAAATGTTGACTTTTGTTGATTGTTGCTTATTATTGGATTCCGCAAAGATAGACATTTTTCTGTTGAAGAGATGTCACATAAAATAGGATGATTAATTTACCTGTATATCACGAAAAGTCGATTTAATGTTTTCAGTAAATTGCTTGCGAATTGATGACAAAACTTTAAGAGATCGAAAAGATAAGTTTTCCGCAATTCGTGAACTTTAGACATGCTTCATTTCAAATTGCGCTTTAAGAATTACGCCACGAGAAATTTGTACAGTAGATGAGCAACTACTCGGGTTTCGAGAACACTGTGCGTCTATTGAAAGCCTGCCAGGTACGTTTTAAAAATATTTACGTGTGATGCTAGATCCTACTGAATGATCAGTGCAATTTTTATTTACGAAAAGAATCACGAGGCACCACAGAAACATTACTAATTCAGTACGCGAAGAAACTCGCCCAATCAATTCACCAGACAAAAAAGAATATTACGATGACAAAATGCATTTCAATATCATTGGTAAAAGCACTGCTAAAAGATTATAAACTGCCAGTTGTCGGTCCATTAAGACATAATAAAGGGGAACTTTTCCTCGGTTCTCTAATAAAGTGAAAGAGATGTTGTTATCTCAATTTGCTTTTCAGAACAAATGACTTACTGTCTTTCATTCCCAAAAGAAAAGGAAACAGTATTGCTTTTATGAACAATGCATTGCGAAAAACACTAAAAGCTACTACAAACAAATCTGAGATTATAGGGTTTTATAACTCTACAAAAGGTGTCATCCATACATTCAACCAAATGCTTCACGTAGTCGTAAAACACAGTTGCAAGAAAAACTAGATAGCCACAATTGTTCTTCTGTGGGATACCTGATTCTTCATCAAATCCTTTGTTCTATCCACAATGTCTAAACTAGCATAACATATTAAAAAGCGCAAATATTGAACGGAATTGAGTCTACAATTTGACTCGAGAGCCACTTCAGAGACTCCTGTCCAAGATCTAGAGGACTCAGAAATTCTATTCTAAACCTTCTACGACAATCAGGAAGTGTGATTTCCGATTAACGATCCAACGCAACTTCACCTAAGCTTGTTATCAAGATGTGTCTTGTGTGACACAAAAATGATCGTAAAATAAAAAAGTGTTTGTTGTAAGTGCAAGAAAACTGTACATTCGGAACATTGCAAGGACGTTTGTAATTTATATGACAAATAACGAGAAATTATCCATAAACAATTGAAAATATTTTGTACAGTTTATATTGTATTGAAGAAGTATATTTTGAAAATAATTATTTATGTTTAACAACAATCCCATTAACACTTATATGGAAACATCGGTCTGACAGGCACCAAGTGAAATTGATTTATGCAATAACGGCCGATATGAGTGGGCGAGAACCTTGACGGTCATAGCTTCCTCCCTGACCCTCTTCTATCACTCGGGGGAGTTTTGTTTACTTCTGCTGAAGCGGCCGGCCTGTAAGGGCCATTTTTGGATATCGTGGGGGTCTGTGAGACCGGCAGTTTCCCTTTCCGTATTTTTCGTAGCGGTATGTGAGACCATTTGTTTCTCTTAGGGCCGTTTCTACAAACAGGGTTTAAACCGTGGTCTCCGTATCCGCGGAGTTAAGCTATCCTTCTGGTATAAGCATCTCATGCATTCTACAAACGCAGTTACACCAATGGCATAACTATCCCTCGCATCAAATACTATAAAGACAATACAGGATAGTTTCCCGTTCTTCCAGGCAACCGATGAAACAAGTTCCCACTAGCGATCCTAGTGTCAGAACCTGGTAATGTAGCGCAAAATGGAAATGTCAATGTGATTTTTACGGAAAAAACAAATATTTTTTAATCTACCTAACGAAATAAGACTCATTTTACCTACTCTCGCTGTGATTTAATTATATTGAAGGGCTCAAATTACGGAAAATTATAATGTACAATGTGTTATAATGGACATGAGAACATTGAACATTTAATGAACATATAATGAACATTATTTTCACGAATAAGTTGTTACAAATGCAAGATATTTCTTGCCATAACACTTCCACTGATACATTTGACCATTTTTCCACTTACTTCCTTTAAAAAGCACGGTATCAATACAATTAAGTTATTAAGTTACTCCCAATTAAGTTATGTTATAGTTTTTAATGCATTTTATTACAAAGAGAAGTCAAATTGTATTAAACTATCTTCATTCATGTTCAAGATTCTTTCAATTTTTACTTTTTATCACGAGGAAATGTGAAGAACGAACGCGAGTTCTCCTGTATTTTATCATAAAACAGCCAAAAACTACAGAATTTTTTCCTGCCATACGTAGAATGATGTAAAGAATAGTGTTGTAAAATATGTTTTCCAGAAATCGACCAGAAAGACAATCAAATGAAAAGAAATCAAGCAGACAACAAACACCAACAGAGCTCTGATGCACGCTCCATCTGATGGCAGAACCTGGTACACCCTAAGCTCAGTGTTTCTCGATATATCGCGAAGTGTCCTGTATTGTCTTTATAGTATTTGCTCGCATGAAACAGGGTAGCAATACTTGGCAGTACTGAAGCACGAAATTGCAATGCTTTCTGGGTATTATCGACGTTCCGTGGATAAGATTTCAGCAGAGCAAGCTGACTTGTCTCGGGCGGGAGTGCAAATTGTGGAGCCATGAACGTAAATACGAAGACACCCGAGCGATCGGAGAGCTTGAGCTTGCGCCACTGGTGTCGATTTGAGCCTTGTGCTCTCTCGAGACAAGTTATTTACATTAAAATAGTCCAATTAGCAAATAAATTAATGTATCTTACTGACATTTTAATTAACTGTTTATTATACATGTTTAAAAAACCATGTTTTATTTTCAAAATATATTTATTAGTATCTGAGAAAAAGATGTTTACTTTTGGTATTGCCTATCACTCCAAAATAAATTAAAAATAACCAAATATTTTTTTAATTCTAAAAGTAATGGCTTTAGACAAAAATGCTACCATAATTATATTAATCTACAGGTTCCTAAATTATTACTTTAATTGATTGAAAATTAAATGGAGGAGATGGGTAATTAAATGGGTAAGATTTTAAATATGGGAGAATGTAAGGAAAATAAATTACCGGGAAAGTGAAAATGAAAATTTAAGATTGCACATACACAGTTTATTAATAAAGGTTATCTCTAAAATTGCCCAGATGCATACATTGCACTTTCAACATCTTTTTTCTTTTCTTCTTTTATTGACTTGACTATGCAAAATTACTATACAAACAAGACTATTCAAAATTAAAATTGCCTTGTTTTTTACCAAGTGTAACACCCTTCACTTTTCATTCTTGGATTACTTTTTAAACCTATTTTAAATCTGTACACAACATGTTTTATACTTTCTTTTTTTCTAATAATAAAGTTGTCTCTATAGATGTTTAGTTTCACAAGGTGATTGAAAGTCTTTGCATCACCATCCGGCAGTATTGTATATCTAAAATTATGAGACAGGACCCTCTTCCTCAATATCTCAATTGCAGCTACCCATACTTATACTCTCTGTAGCTACCTCCATTGTATTTGAAAATTCATTAAAATTATTATGACACTCACCACTTAAATCATGAATTTCTTTTAATTTCTTATGTTCACAGCTTTTTTCTCCTAATTTGCTCTTGTTCTTTTCACAAGTGCCACAGTATTTTGACAAAATGAAATCAGTAACAAGACTAGTCAAGGTATCGATAACAATTCCCATTCCATAATGAGGTGTATGTATGAGATGTATCGTTTATGCCATGTTCCATCATACAATACTGATAAATTTATAACTTCATCACTAACTGAATCTAGTACATCTGTGTAAGCTTCATGTATGGCTGCATATGAAAGCCTCAAAATTTCCTCTTTCATTTTTGCATTATTTTTAATAACAGCAAGAACACGAGAATTGTAAGTTGAAACATCCATTGATGGTAAACCAATTACCATTGAAACCCCCGGGTTATTGCTGAATAGCCCCTACCTATTTGCAAAGAAGCATCCACAATTTTCCTATTCACTTCATATGGTGGCCTAGTACAAGATGATGTTACAGGAACACGAGGGCTAGTTGAAACTTTATTTAACACTTGTTCACAATAATTATTACACTTGCTCACTAACTGATGAGCAAATGACATTGATTGTTTTACTTCAATGCATAGGAGATTTGAAGATCCACAGACAACACTCACATACATCCTTTTAGTAAATGTTTCCAAACACACTGGTGAAGTAACATGTAAGTGCAATTCTCTTCTTCAGATATTTCACTGTTCAGCAAGAAAAACATCAGTGAACTTGGAAAAAATTTTCGCACTGGCTGATGGTGTGACCGGTATGATTTTGTCAGATAATGAACAATGACTATGACATCTGATTCTAAAAAGTTTCTTCCTTAGCACTGGCATTTGTGACTGCAATCTCCAGCTGTTTCTTCTTTACAAAAGCTGCATTTTTATTACCAGTGCACTCCTTTGCACCGAAATAAATATAACCTAAACTAGCTGACGGAAAATAAATTGATAATATTAAATATTTATTACACAACACCTACCAATTAACTAAGTTATAGAAAAGTTAAAATAAAGAAACTAATGGGACTAATAGTTTCGAATCGTTCTTGTAAAACGAAAGTTAACAACAAACCTTGTTAATTGCATTAACGATCACTTTAAATTAGAAAAATTAAATTGCTGCAATTTCGAAAGAAAGTTTTGCGCCAAGGAAGTCCGATCGGCTCTGCTCCAACAGATCAGCTGTAAACCACTGCTGACTACTGCCGCCATTTTCAAACTCCGTCCCGGGTTAAGCGCGGGATAAGAACCTAACCCCAGGCCGAGTGGTGGTTTAAGAAACTCCAGTAGTTACACCACCTGGAGGGGATAACTCGTGATTGTAGAAAGCACGAAGGAGCGCTGTACCCGGGACAACGTTATTCTGTGGTTTAAACCCCAATTGAAAAAACGGCCCTTAGTATGTAAGGGGTCTCTAAGACGGGTGTTTCCATATACGCTCCGGGGCGACTTTCTCAAATATTTAATATTGTTAATTTTGAATATTGTAATGGATCGCCCAATTCGTTCGGACAATCCCGGCTTACGAAGAGAAAAATTTAGTACCTCACTCAAACTATGCTTCCTGTATGCAAACCTATTGAAAGGTCTAACAGGAACGTCACTTTAGACACTTGAATCAGTTCTGCAGAAGTTATTGTTAAACTAACGAAGAGAAAATCAACTTGTTGAGACAGTAAAAAAGGACAAAAATGATTCCTGAGGAATTCCTCGCTAGCCCACAAAGACCAATTGTATCAATGCCGTACGGATTTAGAGGCAAATTTAATGTTTTACAACAATTTAAAATGTTTTTTCAACAATATCATTTTTTTTCAACAATTTCAATGTTCTTCAAAAATTTCTATATTTTTCAACGTTTTCAATATTTTTTCAACTATTTTAATGTTTTTATCATATAAAATATGTTTTAGAATACTCTAAAGAAATGTAAGTATTGGTTGAAACAGGTCTATCATTCATTTTTTCTTTACATCCCACATTCAACGCCCAATAACCAATGGCGGTCTCTGAGACCGATGTTTCTCTTTGCGTTATAAAAATCATGTTTCCATGTAAATGTTAACGTATTTTGTGTTTTCCTTTTAGGTGTAAGAGCTCTGAAACTGCGTCATCCAGTTTTTCTAGATCTAAAGGCACAGCGGATGACACTGCTTTTTCAACCGGTCCCTCCCTTCCTCCCTCCAACCATAGCTCCATCGATATCTCATCACTTCGTCATCCCTTCCTCCCTAACCCGCCCCTACGCGACATCTTGCCCTAACCTCGATATTGATCTTAAAGGGAGCGATAGGGGTCGCAGGGAATTCGGAATTTGGAGAAACGGCCGATTTCGCCGCGGTCGCTTGCCTGCGGCGTGTTTACAGCTCCCAGTCTTTCGTTTGATGTCGTGGGACAGCGAAGATGCTGTCACAAGAACCTGAGGATCCATTGATTTTGAAATGATGAACAGTGAAGCAACCTCGTAAAACTCAAAGGTGTCGAATTGCTCTTTGGGAACGTCTTCATACGTCGTTCTGCATGACTGATTTGAGATAATATTTGGTATTGCTTAAGACGAACTTCTGTGAAAACTATTTCAATAAACAGAGAACGAGAAAATTATATTTCAAGGGTGGGTTCTTTATAATTTTAAATTGAAATGTTTAATCCAGTTTCGGGTATACCAAGCTACATAAAACTCCCAAAAAATACTATTTTAAATTTTGGTTTCATTACAGTATTAGATTTATTTATTGTCGATGAATCAAGTACCGGCAGAGATTTGCTTAGAACCTGAATTACCGACAACTTCTGCAATTCTGACCGGGAGTTCCTGGGATTTGAGACTTGACGAGAATTTTCGACATTATCTACGAAGTATGTCGAATTTAGCTGATTTTCGACAAAAAACACTTCTTGTCTGGCCTTGGTAACGATAATGTTGATAAATAATGTTCCTACGATTAGCAACTCCTACGATTAGTTCTTCCTCTAACGCGTGTTGTAGCCAGAATCCTTTTTACTTTCCCGTATAGTATACGTACGTACGTACGCATAGTATAGGGAAAGTTATGTAATGCTGCGCGAACATTAATTAACGGCCGATTTTCGGCACAAAAACTCTTATTACAGGGCCCTGGTAACGAAACAGTGGATAAATCCAGTGTCTAAATTAAGGTCATGTTGAATTTTTTGAAAATATGAGTAGTTTTTCTGTAATTTTCTTACATACATAATAGCCCACTGCGCTTCGTTTTCGTTGTTTTCTTACAACTACAATTTAAATTTTTTTTCTGAATTAAATGTATTTATCAAAACTACATCTTCAAATAAGGTCATGCTCAATTTTTTCAAAATACGAGTAGTTTTTCTATAATTTTGTGACAAATGTACTAGCCCACTGTGCTTCGGACAGCTAGAAATTAGAATTTGCAATTTTGTATAATATTTCTTTGTTCGTTTCTTACATTTGACGTTTTGTTATACGTTTTCACATTAAGATTTTAGAAATTGTTAATTTTGAAATATTTGAAATAAAAAGTAAAGTAAATTAATAGCTCTCAGAATAGCGACAATGCAGGGTCTGCAACAATGGAATTCCATTTGCGCTCGCGAATATCTGTGACTTACGTGTGATTGTTGTGACCTGATGGAGCTGTATGAAAAGGAGTTATAATTGTCTAATTTATGTTGATATTTCCATGAAAATATTTAATTTTCGCAACAAATACTGTACCATTGGTAGTGAGTAGAGTATTTGTTGCATGGTTTTAAAATACTCTTCTCTAATCACGGCCCTATGAAGTGCAATATTTCAGTACTACGTAGGTGTTTCCTCTAATACGGGAAAGTAAGTGCTTTTGTAGCACCACTAGTTTTATGAGTATTTGATATAAAAAAATCGATTGACGGCAAAATGTCCGTCCGTCCATCCGCATCCGTCCCTCCGTCGGTGGTCAATGCTAACGCCTACCGTTCTGCCGATGTTTTCCAAAATTCATATTTTCTCATCGATCTGAAAGCACTCGAAGTTTTGGGTATTTCATTTTGAGATATTTTGATTTACAAGAGTATTTTAGTGAAGACTCAAAAACATTTTCAAATATTTCTCAAAAATTGCTCACAACTGTTTGATTAAACTTTGTTCCCGGATAGTGTAAAGGACGCTTAAGGGAATTGTACAGGTCTCACGTTCGCTAAAATCCCTGAAATTTTTCGAAAATTGCAAAAATTTAATTTTTTGGACGTCTTACCACAGCTACAATATTGAAGATGGCGATTTTTTCCTTAATGAAATCTATTCTTTAAAGTCAGATCTTGAAATATTATGCTAAATGTTTCGAAAATATTACTAATTTTTGTGTAATTTTACGCGAAATATATATATCATTTTAATTTTTTTAACAAGTTTTTCTCAGAAAGCGCTCCATTTTCGTATTTAAATTTTCTCCTTGTAAGTATCATGGGGTGGTAAAAATATGGAGCTAGTCCTATTTTTCGTTGAAACTCCGTATTTTCGAAAATTGCAAAACTACAAAATTGGAGATAGAGATTTTTCTTGGACAGTCTGTTGTAGAAAAAGGAGCACTTTAAAAAAGGCCATGAACAATTTTAGTGTTTCATGTACAAATGAGTAGTTTTCACGTAATTGGATCTTGAAGTTAATGCAGTTTATTTAAAAAATTAAAAACCGCTCCAATTCTTTCTTATTTTTCCCACGGATATGAAAAAGGCTGCTTAAAAGAATGGCGTGGGTCTCATTTCTTTAAACTCCAGTGTTTTTAGAAATTGAAAATTTAGAAATAATGTGACAAAGTATGTACCGTTGTAGCGTCACTAATTTACAGAAATAAATATACGACACACATTTGTATACGTACTTCAAATATCTTTAATCTCTATAATTCATCATCAAAGCAGTACATTGTGTGATGATTTGAAATATTGTGATCGTTAACGGCCGTTTAGTGATTACTTTCTCATTGGGCCTTTCCCAACGGATAATATTTCTGGTTAGATGTCGTTAGATCTAAGGATCTCGTGGCTGAAGAGGGAAGTAATAAAATAAGTTCTAATTGTCGGGAGGTTCAATAAAATTTGACCTACACAATTTTCCTATAAAATTATATCGAACATCTAATGTATTTTGTTCTCATAGGAGACAGATGTACATCACACAATATTCTTATACCATTATGCTTGAAATTAAACCTTTAGATGGGGGATAATGTTAAATTAACGTTACATGAGGTATGTCATAAAAAATAGTGAAACTATCAGCCTTCATTCCTCTTGCAAATAGAGCCGTAAGTTTTAGTCCGTAACACAAATTATGCAGGTAGTACCTAGCATTTTCAATTAACAATCGGACTTCCTACGTAATTGGACCATCTACGTTTGACTTCTTTTACCAATGTATATAACCTGTAGCAGCGTTGCTGAACAATTACATCTATTGCTTACTACACCTCGTGTCTGATTGGACCTGCTGCGTGTTAGGCTTTCCATTGAACCCGAAACCGTACGATGCGCCACGTCCAGCAGCTGAGAGCAGAGGCTGAGCGCCATTCCCTGCCGCTCGTCTCGCCAGATGGCGGCCCAGAAGGGTCCGTCACGGCTGCTCTCGGCCGTCGTCGCCCTCGCCCCGCCCCGCCCACCCAACCGTCGCCGCCGCTCGTTGGGCTGGATGTGCCACTCCCGTTGACACCTCCCTCGCCGCTGCTGACGCGTTGTTACCACTCCGGCAGCTGTAACCGCCAGCCCGCTCGCTGCGCTGCGACCGTATGCGGCGCCTCAACCTGTCACTGCCGAAGTCGTTTCCTCCGTTCTTTGCTCCAGCCGCTGTGACCACGCTATCCGCACAAAAGTATTACAACTGACTTTTCTGGCTCCGCTTCCTTCCCAGCCCCTAACCTTTTTCCGCTTTCTACCGCTCTAATACCCACTCCCCCTTCTAGACTGCAGCGTCGCGCTCGCCATTTATGTGTGTACCATCGCGAAGAGCTCCTTGGCTAATGCGAGTGTGCTGTACCGCGCGCCCATACGGATCATTACTCGCACCGCCTCATCCCCGACTTCGTCGCCCCACCCCTCCTTGTCCACGTGCTGGCCACAGCGTCGACGGCGGCCATTATCGAAAAAATCTTCATCCCTCGCAGCACGACATACCGCTTCGCCCACGCCGCGCGCTCTTCAGCTCTCGGCAAGTACTTCAACGGCGTTTCCACTTCTTCTGTCTTTCTCACTTCTATCTCGTCTCTCTCGTCGCCCCTATATCCTCACTCTCTCTTTCTCTCTCACTTTATTATGCCGATTTTCACAATGTCCGAAAACCTATTTCGAATACAGAATCTTGTCCTCCTTCAAACTCTCCCCAACTGCCTTTCTTACCTTTATGATATCGCCCTAACCACCTCGACTAGCCCTAACCCCTAGCTTATCGTATGTTCAGCTTTTTATTTTCCAACAGCAAGTAGAGTCAAAATTTGGGCAGGCTCACCATGCCTTTTTTATTCATCATCTCGTATTGAAAAACCCATTCTTTGCAGATAAATTATTTTCAGCACCTTCATTATTGTACTGTTATCAGAAATGTTCTTTCTTTTATCCATCCACACCCGTACGTAGTATTTTTTAATCATCTTTTCTTTCTCGTACGGAAGTCGACATAAAAACTAACGGGAGTCATAAAAGAAAATGCTCTTTTTTGGATTTCTCTCATTAGTACTAATGCACATTTTTAAGAACCATTATTAGAGTTCTGTAATTTTCTCTTGGAATTGCTTTGAACCTTTAAGGAAGGATTACTAAAGAAAACGCTGATATCATGAAGTAAGTTAGTTGGGAATTTAGAAAAGAGATTTTCGTTTTAACTCTTCAAGACGAGATATAAAATCGTTGTAAGAATTAAACCAAAAAGAATGGATAAATATAAGATTCCACTTCTGATAAACAATTGAAGCCATTTATTGTAAGGAACTACTTGATGAGTAAAATGGAAATGAAGAATAAGAATAGTTAAAGGAAAAACTTCAAGAGATGTTTGAATGATAAAATAAGTCAACATTCGAGTAACACATTACCAGGGAAAATCATCCTAAGTAAGCGTGATCAAACCCTAAATTATTTCTCATAATGCTTTCTACCGATACATAATTTTGTGAAAACAAGAATGACATAATTTGTGAATAGCAAGAGCGATATTGAAATGAACTATCATGTTTGAGTTAATTTAGTATTTTACATTTTTTAATGCAACAACATTACTTTAAGATTCCTTTTAAAACTTAATAGCGAAAAGAAAGTAATGTAACACTGCGTCAAAAATTGGTGATTTTCGACAGAAAATCTTGTATTGTCGGTCCCTGCTAACAGGAAGTAGAAAATCTTGTTTCTATGTGTAGTAATTACTTTCCATAACATTTTGTGACGGCTGAATCTACGTTTTGTGGTTCCTTGATATCGAAGATTGATTGATGGCAACAAGGCTTGATGATCGACGAGAAAACTTAATAGTGTAATGGACGGTCGCACACGAACTAATTTCGGCGTGTGCGAGGATGAATATTTTATATAACAGGGAGTCCGGGAAAACGTAGCTGGCTGAAAATGTGCGTTTCTCCGCTACCTGAGTGCGCGAAGGGTCGCCGCCAGCCGTCGGGGGGAGCGCCTCCCTTTGTTCAAAGACCGTTTGCCACCTCTGGTATTTCCGAGCGCTGCGTCAGAGCACCAGCGTCTTCTCGGAAATCGTGGTGACGTGAACGCCCACTCGAAATCGGGTTCCAACCGTCGATGGACCCATGGCAATTGGACGGCGCGCATCACGCGGTTTGGCTGCGCCAATAGTCGAACACTAGGCGGGGGTGAGACATGTGAATCTCGCGAGCAAGGGAGGTTGCTGCGAGCGCGAGACTCGTCCATTCCGATACGAACGACGGCCGCGAGTGTTACCTTCCGATGTAAGCGACGACCGAGGTGTTGGGTCCGATGGCAACGACCGCCGCGAGACGCTAGATCGCCGCCGGCAACGCATCGTCGCCACCTCACCGCCCGCTCAGGTGCCGCCGATGGGAGAGGCGGAACACCGTGTGAGTGCCGATACTCGAATGAACGAAGAAGCTTTCGGACGCGGCCTGAGGGCCGGCCGCCACTAAAAGACGCTTTGGTGTGGCGATTCCTGGCCGCCGCCGCCGCATTCAATGCCTGCCGCGCGCGCCCGCCCGCGCAGAGCCGCCGCCACGCCGTCGTCGCCGCCGCGCCAGCCCACGCGCCGCGCCGCCGCCCGCTGCGCTGTCGCGCACGCCGCCCGCGTGCAGCCCTACGCCGCCGCAGCCAAGGCCTGCCGCGTGCCGCGACACCGCCGCCGCGGCCACCAGCTGCCCGTCCGGCCCAGGAACGGGGGGAGCGCCGTTGCCCTGCCGCCCGACACCCGGACCGATGCCGACGCCGGAGGAACGGAGCGCCCGTGCGATGACCCGGAAGGGTTGGACTGTTAAGTTAGCTAGTTATAAGTTAGGTTAAGATAGTATTAAGAACTGTAGGGGGCTTCACCCGATTATTTTTTGCTGTGAATTAAACTCAGAAATCATGAAAGAGCGTTTTACTGTGTAGTGCATGAATATGCCCAGTCACGCATGCGTCCTAAATAGATTCCAGCCGAGCACATGAGGCAACCTGCAGCAGACGGAATCCACAGGTGAGTCGGGTCACGCCCTGAGAGAGATTAACACCGCCGACACCGATGAGTGGTCGTGTGTCCGGGGGGCGGGTGTTACAAATGGCGCCTTGCAACGTGTGGCAGCGACGAATCAGGCGAGGCTAATCGTCGCCAATTTTGGCTATATTCACTGACGACGTGCCGCCGAACCTGTGATATCGAGGTAGATTTAGATCTATGGCCAGAAACCACGTGACCCGACTTACGATTCCTCAGTAAAGTCTCTTAAATTTGCATGCGTGACTGCGGTAGCTATAATTAAAACTGGCGAATTGCCAAAGTAATAATTTGTTTACCGAGGGTGATATTTTGCTATGTATTGTGTATTTTCTGTGTTTTTGCTTTTTTTGTATTTGTGTGTTGTGTAACTGTGATAAGTGTTTATCGTGTGCGCGTTTCAACGTCAAGATGTCCGACCACGAGAGTGAGCCATCAGCGTCACAGGAGCGGGCGGAGATGTGGCAATGATGCAGGCGTAATAGCAAATCAGATGGCAAAATTTGCCGAAAATCAGGAAAATCAGATAGCAAAATTTGCCGAAAAAATCAGGAAAATCAGATGGCAACAATTTGCTGAAAGTCAGGGAAAATCAGATGGCAAAATTGGCCGAAACTCACGAAATTCAGATGGCAAATCTTACTAAAATTCAGGGGAGTCAATTTGCTGAGCTTCAATGCAAATTATTGGAAAATAAAGAGATGCAGGAAAATCAGTTCGCTGAATTACGCAGTAAATTAGGGGAAAGCCAGAAACAGACGGCGAATCAGATTGCCGATCTTACGGAGCACTTCACGGAACGGTTCAACGGAATCAGCGACCAAATAGGCGAGCGCGTAAGAGCGGAGGTGAGTGCCGCGACCGCACGCTTAGACGAGCACATCGCCGCTTACACTCAGGAATCAGTCGCGATTTCTAAACGAATCGGTGCCGTCGCCGAACGACTAGATGCGTCGATCGAGATAAATAACGCTCGACTCGCGGAGTGTGAGACGCAGGTAGAGGTCAAGCTTAGAGAACAGGAAGGAAAAATGCGTAGCTTGCACGCGCATGTCGAATCTGTCGTAGACGAAACTAAGGGAAAAGTCGCGGAGTTTTGTGACGGATTGAAGGACGCCGTAATTGAAGTTGAAAAAAAGGGCGCCGCGAATTGCAAGAAAATCGCGAGATTAGATGGGAAGGTGAGCGCGGAAGTCGCTAGGCTTGATGGGGATATTAAAAATTTGCAAGCGACGACCGAGGCGTCAATCCAGAAACAGGGCGCGGATTTCAAACAAATAATCCGAGAAAGCGTCGACGGTTTGCGCGACGAAATGCAAACGCCCGCAGGAGTATGTTCAGACGGCCACGGAAGTAGAGTTCATTTATCGCCGCCGCAAAATCTCGGTTTTTCAGGTGCGAAAAACGACATCCGTGCGAATTCTTGCGACGCATGGAAGATTATTTTACGTTATCTAACGCAGTACCCAACAGGCTAAAAGCAAAATTCGCTCAACAGTATTTGTTTGGAGCCGCACTCCAGTGGAGCTTATCAATGTCACGATTTCCCGAGACATACGAGGAATTTTAGGGAGAAATTTTTGAAACGGTTTTGGGGGGGAAGAAACCAAATTCACGTATGAGCGCCGACTATTAGAGAAGAGGTGGTATCCGAAGATGGGGATATCATATCTGGATTATGCCGTCGGGAAAATTGCAGCATTCCGTTTGTGCGATCCTTCAATTAGTGATAACCGGCTTATCTGGATCATCACATCACAGTTCCCGGAGCGAATTCAGAATTCTCTGAACAGCGCGCGCTTGGAAAATATCCACGAATTCCAAGATTTATTAGGAAAATTCGACCAGGCACGAATTTCGGGAATAATGAGACAGAAAATGATAGGCCTCCACCGCAAAACAGTCAGAAGGTGGCCGCGTCGAGAGGGCGACGCCGGCAAGAAACTGGGGACAGCACGACCGAGGCCACCCTCGGGACGAACGACCCGATGGACATTCACCCGCCGAGGGGCGAGGGAACCGACCCTCGGAAAATTAGAAGCGTCCGGAGCAGGTAGGCATCAGCGCTTGGGACGCAATACAAGTACTGTAGAGATGCCACTAGTGAGAACCGTTATTATTCGACGAAATTATTTGAGGAGAAAGCGGATCGCGATGTCGATCGTGCCAGGGCAAGAAGGTGTCCGATCATCGCCGCAGAGTGCGAGGGCAAGCCAGTCCAGATTTAATTGATTCAGGGAGTGAAGTTTCAGCCGTTTCGGAGCAATTCTATTTTAAAATTAAAGAGTGAACACTCAAATTTGCCCGAGTTTCCCATTCTTAAAACTTACGTCGTTGGAGCGGATAGGAAGAAAAGCCATCCCATTACTAAACAAATCTTTGTCACTATTAGCCACGGAGTTTTTCAGTTCGATGCTACATGTCTTGTCATCAAAAATCTAGCTTACGAGCTCATTTTAGGCGTTGATTTCTTACGTGAGTTACAGGTCTGTATCGATTTCAAAGAGAACGTGTTGAGGTTCGAACCGCCGTATTTACTGCGTTCACCGGCGAAAATAATGAATTGATTGCTGATGAATTCAGGATCAACATTTGAATAGGGACGAGGTACGAGAAAGTATCACCCACTCTATTGATCGCAACCACTGTCTGACAGCAGCCGAGAATAGCGCTTTACGGGACATGTTGTTCAATAATTTTGAAATTTTCTTCGGCCGACAGAACCCATTAAGGATTTTCTCTTTCGCATTCAAGTTACCGACCGCTCACCGTTTAAATGTAGAAATTATCCTGTTCCATTTGCTTTGAGGACAGAAGTAGATAAGACGATTTCAGACATGATTGCAGAAGGAATTATTAAAAGAGCTTCTACGCCGTATATCAATCCCCTGGTAATAGCAAGAAAAAAGGATGGTGGAGTTCGTATTTGTCTCGATGCTAGGAGGTTAAATCAGGTAACTGTTCCAGATCACGACTCGGTCGTGCCAATTGACGTCACTTTAGGGAAATTCCATGGTGCTAAATATTTTTCAGCTATTGGATTTTGTTTCTTCTTACTGGCAGATCGCAATTCACCCCGATGACCAGAAATTCACTGGATTTTTGTACGATGGTTTGAGTTATGTTTGGTGTCGCACTTCTTTCGGTCTCCGAAATTCTGGAGCATATTTTATTAGGTGTTTGGATCAGAAGTACTGCCCCTACATTAATAAATGGATTAATCGAGTATCTCACGAGAGCGCGGGCCTATCTCCTTTTGAAATACATTTCGGAAAGAAGCCACCAGCCGATTTTCCTCTTTTAGAGCGCCTGGCCACGCACAGTGTATTGAACTATGAGGAAAGGTGCCGCATTGTTTACGCGAACTTAATAGAGCAGCTGAAAAGAGAGAGAAGATGGTCAAGAGACCGCACGAATTCAAAGTCGGGGACAGGGTGCTTCTGCGCACACCTGCTTCGTCTGACGCGCCGAGAGGTCTGTTTGCGAAGTTTTTTCCATTGTTCGCAGGCCCTTTCACTATTCGAGGTAATCCTCACCCCAAGTTTTTGAACTCGTCACAGACGATAGGCAACCGGCAGGAAAATATAATGCTTTAATTTAATTCCATTTCGCGAATGAGACCTGTTTTGTCCTTTTCATTAATTATTGTCGTATTTTTAGTATTTTTGTTTGTCAATTAATTAGTGCTCTAGTTGTCTATTATGTGCTAGTCTTCGTTGAATTTATATGTTATTGTTGATGTGGTTTGTTTAAGTCTCTACCGACTGCCTGTGTCTTCTTCATTCGTTTACCGACATTTTACTTAATTGTCATTGCTTAATTGTTAGACGGTTTACTTATTGTTGATGTGGGTTGGAGTTCTTATTTCCTATAACGAGGACGTTACTGGGTTGGTTTTAATGTTGGTGTTTGTGGATGAGATATTCCCGATAGTATTTCCCTCGCTTCATTTGTCTTAGTTTTTTATTTTCTTGCTATTGTAAGCACTTTGTTCAATTATTTGTAGTTTTAGTGCGTATTTCGTCTATATTTTGATTAGGGTTTTTTTTGTTAAATTATTCCGTTTGCTCCCGTCGCCATTAGTTTTCTGTTGAGCCATGAAATCATCTTTTCTCTCCGATTTCATAGCTAGGCGGTGAAGGGGGTGAATGTAATGGGACGGTCGCACACGAACTAATTTCGGCGTGTGCGAGATGAATATTTTATATAACAGGGAGTCCGGGAAAACTTAGCTGGCTGAAAATGTGCGTTTCTCCGCTACCTGAGTGCGCGAAGGGTCGCCGCCAGCCGTCGGGGGGAGCGCCTCCCTTTGTTCAAAGACCGTTTGCCACACCTCTGGTATTTCCGAGCGCTGCGTCAGAGCACCCAGCGTCTTCTCGGAAATCGTGGTGACGTGAACGCCCACTCGAAATCGGGTTCCAACCGTCGATGGACCCATGGCAATTGGACGGCGCGCATCACGCGGTTTGGCTGCGCCAATAGTCGAACACTAGGCGGGGTGAGACATGTGATCTCGCGAGCAAGGGAGGTTGCTGCGAACGCGAGACTCATTCATTCCGAGACGAACGACGACCGCGAGTGTTACCTTCCGATGTAAGCGACGACCGAGGTGTTGGGTCCGATGGCAACGACCGCCGCGAGACGCTAGATCGCCGCCGGCAACGCATCGTCGCCACCTCACCGCCCGCTCAGGTGCCGCCGATGGGAGAGGCGGAACACCGTGTGAGTGCCGATACTCGAATGAACGAAGAAGCTTTCGGACGCGGCCTGAGGCCGGCCGCCACTAAAAGACGCTTTGGTGTGGCGATTCCTGGCCGCCGCCGCCGCAGTCAATGCCTGCCGCGCGCGCCCGCCCGCGCGCCGCCGCCGCCACGCCGTCGTCGCCGCCGCGCCAGCCCACGCGCCGCGCCGCCGCCGCTGCGCTGTCGCGTACGCCGCCCGCGTGCAGCCCTACGCCGCCGCAGCCAAGGCCTGCCGCGTGCCGCGACACCGCCGCCGCGGCCACCAGCTGCCCGTCCGGCCCAGGAAACGGGGGGAGCGCCGTTGCCTGCCGCCCGACACCCGGGCCGATGCCGACGCCCGGAGGAACGGAGCGCCCGTGCGATGACCCGGAAGGGTTGGACTGTTAAGTTAAGCTAGTTATAAGTTAGGTTAAGATAGTATTAAGAACTGTAGGGGGCTTCACCCGATTATTTTTTGCTGAGAATTAAACTCAGAAATCATGAAAGAGCGTTTTACTGTGTAGTGCATGAATATGCCCAGTCACGCATGCGTCCTAAATAGATTCCAGCCGAGCACATGAGGCAACCTGCAGCAGACGGGAATCCACAGGTGAGTCGGGTCACGCCCTGAGAGAGATTAACACCGCCGACACCGATGAGTGGTCGTGTGTACGGGGGGCGGGTGTTACAGTATGCTTTTTATCGCGGGAGGGGGGAAATATACCGAATCCATAAACTTTCTTTATACCATTTCCTAAACCTTAAAACATCCTACGTAATTTGGTGAACAAAGAGAAATATTCATTGTTCTTTTTCCTTTTGTGTTAGGGTTCCAAATCGCCAGACGACGTTGTGAGAATCAAATACACGTTTAACTCTAAAATTGTTGCTATCAAGAAGGGGCGGTGACCACTTAAAATACGGAACTATTGACAAGATTTTGTGAGAAAATCAATTGGTTCCAAGGGAAAATTGTAAATGAATACGACCGCTTAATGAAGGTGGCGGTTCTTCAGGTTCACTGTTTTGTAGCGGTCAAAAGAAAGAAAAATGGAAATTAACTTGTATGGACAATTTTTATGATATAAAACAACACCTTTCAGACAAATAATAATCGCCATAGCTGTTTTAAAGGATATTAGCTCATAACGCATTGTATAAAAGGTTTGTATTTGAAATTATACCAAACGAATGCTCATAAAACGAAATATTGTTTTATCTTCCAACATTCTGCTGTCTTCGTTTCAAATGGACGAACAGACGTCCACGCGCAGTTTGTTCTGAACTTCATTTCTGCCGCGAGCTCTATAAAATGTTATTTTGCTCGTACGTAATTTTCAAAACCGCCATATTAAGAGAGCCACCTGTATTTCGATGAGATGCCTTTCTCGTGCCCAGGGGTGTAACTAAGTGGGCAACGTCCGCTGCGGAGAGACCAAGTTGCCTTTTTCATTGCGAACCGGTGTTCCATTTTTCTCTTTTGTTTGTATTGTCTTTTCTGACCCTCGTCTTCTGTGAGATAATATTGCCCCAAGGTTTTCGAGAAAAAATAACAGAATGCTGTGCGCGAGTCCCTGCACCGCTGGTCAGACTCTCTTCCCAGCAGCAAATCTTTCATTGGTGTTCATTTTGGGAGGGTGAGGGAGAACAGCAAAGACTCTTCGATATG
>JAHLJT010009084.1:0-24833 GCA_031308135.1 Acheta domesticus | reverse complement strand
TATCGTCTTGCCATCGACGTATTTTACTGGGGGCTCAGCCGGGATGGCAGGTGTCCAATAATTGCAATTACGGAAGACATTAAGCGAGCTAATTGTCAGTAGTAACCTCTTCAACAATTAAGAGGCTTTCAAGACTGCGACTTGCCGCGCCCTGCTGCCCTGTCTCGACGGAACGTCCACGACGAGCACGCGGTCTTCATCGCCATTGCAGAGGACTTCTTAAGGCCAGCCGATCGCCAGCAGTAACCTCTTCACCCATTAAGAGGCCTTCGAGTCTGCGACCTGCTGCGCCCTGCTGCCATCCACTTCGGACCGGCCTGGTGATCAACGGAACCTGAGAGAACGTCCCACTTCAGACGCAGGATGTTGGTCTGGATCCTCATCTCTTCAATGCTGTTAGTGAGACTTCACACCGCTGTGTTAATGAGTGCAGTGCTTAGCTACAGTAGTCAAAGAGCTATTTTTGGTTATCGTGCATTTTCATTAAGCAAAATTCAGAAGTGCAACGTAACTTATAGAAGTGCAGTAGTTAAACGCAATAGTTTAAAAGCTACTTTCGTATCCTGCATTTTTATAACCTGTGAACCAGAATTAAATTTATAATTCATTTCATTTTGAAAGTAACCAGTTAGAAAATAAATTTTAATTTTAAAGATTATCTTACTTGTATATTTTAAGGAATTTATTCCATAACTTAAAGGTAAATTTTATTTACATAATGGCGCAAGGCTTCGAACCCCTCACAAAGTGGGAAATGGCACACATTAATCTGTTGCCAGAATTTAACGGTACTTCCGACTGTAATTTAGATTATTTCTTAGTCCAATGCGAGTCTTTCTTGCGAAATTTTCATAGATCTCCGGAAACCCCAAATGCAGAACTGACTAATATGTTCCTTTTCAATGTAGTAAAAGCCAAAATCAAAGGCGAAGCACAATCAGTGCTCGATATCGAAACAAATTCGAATTTCGAAAGACTAAAGGAAAAGTTAATAAGAAAATACGGAGACGCTCGCGACGAACACATCTTGTTCCGCGAAATATCCAATTGTTGTCAAAAACGCAATGAAAGTTTCCTGGAATATCATGACCGATTAAATCAACTACTCATTAAGTACAAAAGTACATTAAAATTGAATCATCAAAATCCCATTCTAGAAATGAAGTTACAGGAAGCAGACGGAAAAGCTTTAGGCGCTTTCCGAGCAGGTATCCTTAACCCATATCGCGAATACCTTAGGTACGCACAGATTACAGACCTCTCTCAAGCTCTTCGTGCATGCCGCGATTATGACAACGAACGAGCATACGAAAACTACATGGATTCATTGCGCAAGAACAAAAACAAAATCTTCCAACTCCCAACCAACAGGTTAAAACAAATCAAACGCCCACGTTTAATTTCAGAAGTAGCTTCCCCACACCTTTTACGCATTCTAATTTTACTCCAAATATGTCGCGTTTTCAGCCAATGCCACATCGACCTGAACCAAGTAGAGTCTTGCCACCGCATGTAAGTCAGCCGCAAAATCACACGCAGCAAAATTTGCATCGTCTCCTCTTATTAGGCCTCCCCAATTTCGACCACCTGTAGGTCAGGGAAGACCATATCCACATCCCTTGCAGATTGGAAGAATGCATGACCCGCCGAATCAACCGCAAGGTAATAGACAGACTCCCATGTCAGGTGTTTCCACTATCAGACAAAACGCAAATTACCACCACAATGACAATCAGATTGACTATACTGACTATAGCGGACAGAATTATGAGGACATCTATGACGAAACCTCTCAGAGGTATGACTACTATTATCCAGAGCAGACAAATGAAAACTTCGAAACTAGCGAATTCGTGAATCAGGATTTTCGCGAGGTTGCGTCATCAATACCAAAGACTTGAATAATATACACAATGCCCCAGAACTCCCTTTCATCACGTTGTTTGGTCTAAAGATCTTAATTGACACCGGCGCCAGCAACTCTATGATAAATCCGAACCCCGCCTACGAAATGTTTTCTGAATACCTTTTTAAGGAAGATTTTTGCATCCAGTCCATCCATGCGAAAACTAGAGGAACGGACAACGTACGCTATCAGATATTTTCTGAGTACGGTCTGGACTCGCCTATTAATTTTAGAGTAATTCAGTGGCACAAGTATTTTGATGCCCTCATCGGTTCTTCAGATTTTGCACGTCTGAAAGCAATAATCGATTACGGTACTAATACCATCACCCTAGGGGATAAGAAGATCCCACTCTATTTTCATTCCCCGCTTAAACAAAAACAGTATAGAATCGAACAGAATTCTCACGATCATACGATCCCAGTCAATAGTAAGCAAGGAGAAATATATGTCTCCGCTTTTGTGCACGACAGCTATTGTTTCTCCGACTTCGAAGAGTACGTCCCCGAATACCCGAGGGAATGCCTTTCAGATGTTGCATTTGACCGGTCGACGTACATCGAACAATTAGATAGCTTCAATGACCAACCGCTGGAGGAATCTAATTTTGAGATTAAGAACATGAAAGGCGAAACTAACTATGTCGCCGACGCGCTGTCTCGCATAGAAATTAATGCCAATGATGAAGACGCTAAATCAGACATTGCTACCGTCCCGGACGCATATAAGCAAACTGCACATGTATTCGGCACCGGGCTTTGCTGATTGGCTAGCGGGCGAGGAGCGCGAAACCGCGCGAAATTCGTATCTCTTTCTACGGACATGGAGCCACTGCGAGTGAGGGCACAACGCACATGGACTCGGCTACTGTGTTCGAAGGCAAAGCGATCGACTGCGTTTTCGGGCGTATGTCTCTGACAGCTGTTATATTAGTCTTTACCATTATGGGAACTACGTATCTTAACAATCCAACGTGTTTTGTCAGTAAGTACCTAAACTTACATTTTGGTTTTATATAAATGCGAACTACGAAACTACATCATATTTCTTTCCAAGCGAATTACAGCTATGAAATTTTAATGGATAATGAAGAAGAAACTGTCATAAGAACTGCAATATGTTCGATTGAAGACATTTGGGTAGAGAAGTGTGCGAAGATCACCCAAACGAAATGGAATGTCAGATCATCAAAACCTTCAGGAAAATTATTTGTTTGTTCGTAAGTTGATAGAAATATATCTTATGTTCTAATTTTATTATAGAGATAGTAAAATTTGTCCTTTCACTTTCAGAAAAGTGTATGCCATCATAGTACATACAGAAAAGTACCGTAGTAGGGGCGAAAAATAGAAGACTTTATAAAAACTCTGGCTGTCCAGCTATATTGTCTGTAAAAATAAAACGTAACACTGCAGACACAAGAAGAAAAGATGCCTTTATTAAGATATGTAGGGTTTTCAATTTGTATTTTTATATTGATTTTAAATTTGTTTACTGACGTCTTGATACAGCTTCAAAACAAAACTTTTCCGCACATAGTGTTAATGAGCACGTGAACATTAATTTCGAGTTATAATAGTTGTTCTAAAACTGAATTCATTAAAAATTCGGGCTATTTGTGACTGTTATTATTTGCATCGTCCCCTAGAGGAATTCAATTTAGTTTTTCTGAAACTTGGTTTGGTAGTTTTTGCTAGGGTTTTTATTTCACGGCGCGTGAGGGCCTGTCTTCACGATGGAACATATCATGTTATTTCTCATCTTTCTCGGTCGTGCAGCTAGATGTCGCGCGATCGCGATCATATCGAGCAGTGCTTCTGATCATGCGACATCTGGCGGCATGACCGAGAAAGTTGCGAAATGCCTTGAGATATTCCATCGTGAAGACAGGCCCTTTCTCTCCAAGAAATAAAATCCCAAGCTTAGGCACACGGTATTCTCGGAATCAAACCGCGTGTGCGAACAGGATTAGGACCACTGTATTCGTAGAAACGTCTCCCACGTTGGACGCGCAATTAGACGTTTCAGATTGCAAACATCCGGCGTATCAACTAACTCTTGGAGCTAAACAGTGAATGAAACACTGAGTTCGACTGATCATTTATACATTCCCGAACACCATTCCTGCTATTTTTTAGTCCAGTGCAAGAAAATTGAGTGTACAAAAATTTATCTTTTTTGTCTAGCAAACTAAACATCATAAGAAGTATAAAATTGACGTAGACAAATAAAAATATCAATTAATAAATTTTCCTTTCAAAAATCCTACTTAGCAATTGTGGAATAAATATAAATACTTAAGTTAGAAAACATAAATAAATACCCAAAATGGGTACAAATCAATAAAAATGAAAAAAAATTGTTAAATATTAAATTCATAATCTATTAATTAAACAATTAATAATTAAATATTAACATTTTAATAACACATCTTCTGTGGCTTCTTTTAAAGTATAATAAAAAAACTTGAGAATGCTGTTAAATTACTGTAATTTACAATCTGTAATTACACTAATTTTAATATTAAAAATTAAACAGAACAGAATAACCAATTCAAATAATTAATTTTTATTTTCATGATAGGATTGGGTGGGGTTATAACAATAAAGAAACTTCATAACCACAATGCAACTGCTGAAACAGAGGTTTCTGCCAGCTGATAAGGCTACAAGGGGAGCATTCATTCAATATTTTAAAATGGGAATGAGTATTGCAGAATCATACAATTATCACCAAACCCTTCTTGAATATATTGAAGATATTTGTGAAGACGATTATGCCAGTGGTTGTACAAATTCAACAGAAAGAACTGTGTGCTACTGACATATCATACCTAGGCGTAGGTCAGGCCAAAGTGAAGTCTAATAGTTAGTTATTGTGTATCATATTTACATTACTCCCTCTTTGCCATTTTTTCTTTTTGATTGTGTTCTCCATGTAATGTAATTAATTCATTTCAATAGTATGAAATACACGATGAATCGATTATAGTTTCCTGTTTTTATGGACATGTGCAGAATTTATAGATTTCAAGCACTAAAACCATTATAAAAATGTCCTTAATAAATGTGTTCAAATTCATTTAGATGCTATCGAAAAAATTTAAGAAATGAGTTGTTGGCAAAAACCATTGAGAAATAGGAATACCTACAACTCTTTCTATTACAACTTATTTATCCTCCTGAAATAAATTACCTTCAATAAGATTATAATATACTATAATAATATGAAAATGATTACAAAATGCGAAGTGCAGTAGATATTTTAATAACATTTTCAATTTGCAACCTAAGTTAATTATAATTTAATTCTGCTCAAAATTGGAAATAATACCGAGAAAACTTTCGGTTTCTATCAATCCCTTCAGCCTCCTTTGTTTTTGCCTCATTTACCCTCCCCTCTAACTAAACATTTTTTAATGGCGCATTACAATTGTTGAGATGAACAGAATAAAATCCTTCATTCGTCTGAGTCAATTAATACTTATAATAACATCTGTTTATTATTTAACTAAAATTATGCCCTCCCCAAAAAATGATAGGCTGGATCCACCCCTGGTATTTATTTATTTATTTATTTATTTATTTACGTCAAAAAACAGTTAAAAACTGCGTATGACGAGCTATGGGGAGAAGTGAATAGTATAAATAGTAATAAAATGAAAAGCAGTTGTGCAGTTTAAAAAGTGACAAAACAGCGCTTAAAACGAACCTACAACACTTGTAGTAAGAGAACGTAAACGAATTTCGCGCGGCTTCGCGCTCCTCGCCCGGTAGCCAATCAGGGAAGCCCGGTGCCGAATACATGTGCAGTTTGCTTATATGCGTCCCGGACAAAGACTATCAACAGGAAATTGGCTGCCAGACGATACATTCTAATCAAGAAGATCCTATCTTCACCCTAAGAATGTCAGAAAGATCCCTCAATCAAAATAAGAATCAATTATTTAGCTCATTTAGTAAAACTTCAGGTTACTCCACAAAATCACTCTTCAAAAGAAACAAAATTGTGAAAGTTAGAGTCACAAACCACAATTTGCTTCAGGATCTACAAAATCTCCTCCCTCAAATTATAATTCCAAGCGAGAAATACGCAGTATATTTCGATGACATTACGATCGAAATTCCCTTCATTAGAACGTGCCAAAAACTTTTTACATCCGAATTGGTAATTTTACGCACCAATAAATTGGTAGAAAATGTCGAAGACAAAAACTTACAACAACAACTAGTCGCGCAATACCACAGTGTTAACCACAACGGCATTACGGAAACGATCGAGCACCTTACTCAGAAATATTACTGGCCTCACCTCAGGACGCAAGTCAGAGACCATATCAATAATTGCGAACTTTGCCAGAGGAACAAGTACGAGCGCCACCCGAATAAAGTGCCGAACGAAGGACCTATTACGTCTCCCACACCGTTTTCTTCCATTCACGTAGATACCTTCCACTTCGAAGGAGAAAAATACTCACAATAATAGACGTATTTTCGAAGTATGGTCAGGCGTACCCATTACCGGATGGTACAGGGTACTCAGTACTCTGGAAACTAAAACAATTCTTTTCTCACCATGGATTTCCTACCAAAATAACACACGACCAAGGTACCGAATTTCAAAACAAATTGATTAATGATTTTTGCAAATCCCATAACATCACTTACCATGCCACGACACCTCTCAACTCTTCGTCAAATTCGCCCGTAGAACGATTTAATTCGACTATGCTAGAAAAAATGAGAATTCTTAGAGGCAAAGACAGAAGCAGTCCCTTAGCGCATATTGTAATTGACGCAATCACGCTGTACAATTCTTCTATTCACTCCACCACCAAGAAAACCCCTTTTACTGTCACGATAGGATCCCATTACAATGCGTTAGACCACATTTTCGTACCTACAACTGATCTAGAGGAATATATCATTAACAAAGAAACGCAAGTCCGAGAAATGGCTGCTTGCAATCCCCAGCCAGAGGAGACTTCTTTCCATCATGAATACCGAGTAAATGACACTGTTTATGTAAGGACCCGCTGACGCGTAACAAAAAATCCAAAAATTTGTATCGCGACGGCCTAGTGGTGAAAACCGAAACCAACAAAATCCACTGCAAAATGAAAAACGGAAAGTCATCGTAGATAACTACCACAAGTTTTTGTTCCATTTCAACTTAATTACTTTAACGGAAACGTTCTCCCAGATAAGAAACGCCACCGACTCCTTGAATACTAAAAGTAATAATACCTTTCCCTTCTTGTCTTACGAGATATCGATGCTACTAAAAGAGGCTGAAAAGGAACTTTCAAAATTACTCCCCACACGCAATAGAAATAAAAGAGGTCTTGTCAATGGACTAGGAAAAATTATAAAATTTATTTCAGGAAATTTAGATCAGGAGGATTACGATACGCTTGAGGCACAAATTACCGCCTTGCAAAGCGACAGAGATCAGGAAATACGACATGTTAATAAACTAGTCTCGTTCAGTAATTCTATCACTCACAAATTCGTAAATGAAATGAATCACATAAATTTAAACATGGGGTTAATTCAGCAAATATTGTCAAAGCAGGATTTCAAAGTAGACCTTTTAGAGCAGTATCAGTACACTACGATGTGTTTAAGAAGATTCTTGAAGATTTTACGAACTCTAGAAAATACCATAAGTTTGTCTTTCCATGATATCACGAACGTTCAGTTGTTCTCCAATGAAGATGTTACCAATGTAATGAACCATCTGTATGCGGTTTATCCTGTCAAATCTATTGTTCATAGTGACCCTTACCATGTTTTTGAGAACCTCAAATTCACAAAGAGCCAGGTTGTCATAATAGACCAGGGATTGGTCGTAATATTATCAGTACCAACTACTGATGGTAATAACTATCACTTGTACGCAATCACACCTGTGCCTACTATTAATAACGTCGTGTTAATTCCTTCCGAGAGGAATTATCTCCAGGGCCCTACCTCTAAATGGTCCACGGAAGATTGCATAAAAGGTACATTAACATATGTTTGTGCTAATTACAATGTGAGAGTTACCAGTTGTAATCTGACGAAAACAACAGGATGTGATTTCGCACAGGTAACTAATGATGTAAAGCTGTTTCAACTTCTTAACAAAAATGACATCCTATTTTTCTCATCTCTTAAAGAAATTGTAATACAAACTTGCAATAATAACCAAACTTCGGTAGAACTACAAGGTTCATATCTAATCTATAGTAATGTAAATTGTCCTATATCAGCAATGAGTACCACATTAGAACCAAAGTCAACCACTCATATCATGACGTTTCCACTTGTATATGTGTATAATGAACATGATGTAAAACTGAAAATTCAATTTCATCCATCCCACCTTGATGTAAATAAACTAAAATTAGACTTAATTCCCATCACACCCACTCCTATTATGTGGAAACAATTTAATGTAGTTGATATTGGTTTCGTATTGTTTATTTTATGTTTTGTATGTTATGTGTGTAGAAAAATGTTGTACAAGGTACTTCTTAAATTGGTGGTACGTCGGGAAAAAAAAATCCCCGAGGACGGGGAAGCGGATCTGGTGGGGGAGGACTTATATCCCCACGTACAGAGCGTACAGGCTGTACATAGCATTACGCAATGTACTCCGGAGCAAAGCAGGGCTTATGAATTTAATTAAAGCACAAGGCCCGATAACCAATATCTTGGAACCAGAAAGAAGGCGCCTTTTCGTGTCCCCGATAATTTTAACGCACTTCTATCTTAAGCACCTAATAAATATTAATAAATTTCATCGCAGTTGCGCCCTGCGCTCAGATAAGACGTCGAAGGCTCCAATAACTAACGCCTGCCCCTTAACCTCC
This sequence comes from Acheta domesticus, assembly GCA_031308135.1. Taxonomy (NCBI): domain Eukaryota; kingdom Metazoa; phylum Arthropoda; class Insecta; order Orthoptera; family Gryllidae; genus Acheta; species Acheta domesticus. Next base: position 16,071 of record JAHLJT010009084.1, on the reverse strand, counting down.
ATGTAATCATGAAAGGTCACTTCGGGGCACAGTCCTCGCGATACCAAGATCCTCGCTTTGGAGTTCCCCCTCCGCCCGTGATAAGGGCCACACAGAGCGCACTTGCGTCTCTGACCATAACAAGTATCTCCCCCTCCACCATGTACTTACAAACAGGAGTGGGGATGTAGTCTATATAGTTCCTAAGGAGATATTGTAAAGGGTTCACAACCATTTTCGACTTTGTAATAGAAATTTGTATAACCTGTATTTTATTCACTTCTGTAATAAACTCGGTGTGTTCTCACTCTCTGAGTTTCATTTCACTAAGTCTGTCTGGAGAACTGTCGACTTGCCATCGACGTATTTTACTCGTGTGATACCCGCATTTCAACCACCCACGGAAACTTTATTTCAAAACTTATATTTCGTCAGTTGTGTTGTTTCAGTACTGCAGCCATTGAACTACATACCAGCTATTATTAATTTTATTATGTGAATAATTCCAAAGAATTAATTTTCTTCCATTCAAATATTTTCTCACTTAAAGTGCCTTAGGGATCAAGGATTTGGATAACTAGCACATGTTAAGCATTAGGCACATGTTAAGCATCCGGCCATCTCCACCTCATTCATTGGATATTATTAATCTTCAAAAGATTTAAATTACGTTACGAAATTATTACGATGTTTCTGGTGAAGGGAAGTTATTTTTAAATAAAAGATTACAGTATCGGTCTATTTAATCAAACCGATCTTACGAAAATGTTCTATTATTGTTAAAATTAAAATATTTCAATTTTTTCTGTACTGTAATATTGCATGAAAAATTCAGTTTTCGTCAGACAATTTATGGCTTAAAATCTAACAACTCTAACATTTGGCTGAGGCCTCAGTTGATAATTAATTTAAAATTTAAAGTCGTTTTCATCCAAGCCTCTGCGATATATTCTGGACCATTTCCAAAATAAAATACGATGTTAGACACTACTCCACAAACATAGGCCCATGTATATTAAACCCGCGAGTCTGTTGTTCCTGACCACAGCGTCAGCCGAACTCGGTCCTTGAGTCAATCGATCAACTCTCGAATACTGCGAAAATCGATTCCGGCGAAAATCGGGCTCCGGCATTTCAGTTCCACATTTCTACGACTGTGTAATGTGCCGTGTATGTTTACTAAGTTCATTTTCCTAATATTAAGAGAACCTTCAAGAAAATATATAAATATAATACAAAACTAAAATACAATACAAAAATATTTGACTGATTATAAATCACCGGTCTTTGAGTGGTGGGCTTAATAATTGATTAATAGGGTGTGTGCCTTAATGACAAACAAAATAAGACTTTGTGATTGATTGATGGAACACCAGTGTACAGACGTTTAGCTGCATCGTAAATTTCGAGTTGCCATTCCGCCAAAAGAAAAATAAATTCACCCTACTAGGTACGTGGTGACAGAAGTTTAGAAAAGGACGGTATTAATGCATTTAGTATGACTGAAAAGAGGGTGAGACAACTAGGAGAATGAATCGTAATAATTCTGTACTTTAGTGAAATTATATTTAAAGCTGCTAGCCCGATTCACAACATAAGAAAAAAGTTTTTTATGAAAAAAACTAGTTCAAGTGAACATTCAAACTTCATCTGTAAAAAATGAGATAGGGATGTGTTTCTATACATAGTAAAATATGAAAATAATATTGTAGGTAATATTCAACCACGATCTTTATCGGATAATATAACAATGACCCTCAGGAATCTTTAATGTATTTCAAAGCAGCTGCAGATGAAAATCAATAAAAAGCAGAGCAGATCTGACAGGGATTCATTAGGAAAACAGGGTCTAGGAAACGAAGGAAAGTAGAGTTCAATATAAAAAATATAAATATAAAAGATCTATTGCAAAGACTAATTGCCACGTACCCCTTATAATAATCTCGAAATTACCATCCATTGTTTCAAATTGGCCCACGAAAGACATCTATCATTTCAAATGCGAATCGAGAGGGAGAAAGGATTTAGATTATGAGACGAAACCTTGAAATAAGAGTAGAAAGCCAAGATCTCGTCTTTACCAACATTTTTACTTCTCTAAAGATGAATAGCTTTCGATGGTTGAGCCACCTATCAGAGGATGGTAGACCATCAAAAACTTCTCATCTTTGGGATTACACAAATGTTCGTGAAGACCCCCTCATCTGATATTACTACTCGCAAAAACAACAAAAATTGAATCTTTGTTTTCATCACAAAACAAACAAGAAGGTATTTCCATGTTTGAAAAATGTTGTTACGAATTTTAAAAAAATATTTTCATAAACTACGGCATCTAAAGAAAATAACGCACCTAACACAAATTCTAGATTTTTTCTAATAGAATAGTTAAAATTCAATAATTAGAGTGCTATACATGTTTGTAAAACCTCTTACTCATTCGTTCATTTATCACAAATGCAGATTTACCCCCTGTAGTCAAATGCTTATTTGGTATGTGCATCCAACACCTTTTCTCGATGTTTAAAAATGATTTTATGGACATTTTGCACATTCGACTTATTTTCTTAAGAAGCATCATGATTCTGCAGATTGTTAGTTATTCTACATATTTTGCTATAAAACGTTTATTGGTATTCATTTATATATATATATATATATATATATTAATAAATTTAATTTTTTATTTGTTGATGTCTGTTTTTTATACTGGTACATTGTAGCAATTATAAATTTCCAATATCCGAGTTGTGCTTGATATTTAATAGGAAAATCACATTCACTTTAAGTTTTACGTGCTGTTGAATCCATCTTGCAAATTGGTAACGCTGACGAATTTAAACTACGCGAATGAACTCTCACAAATCACACGTGAAGCTTACCCTATAAAAGTGCCCGAAACAGGATGCGTAAAAGGAAGAAACTTTCCTTTTCATGTTCTGAAGGTGGCTGCTCAGGATTTCTCGTAATTGTGTTGAAACGTAATTCTAATGCAAATTATTAAATGCATTTAACGGCAGGCATTCCATTGTGGAAACTATTAGATTGAAAGCTGTTCACACGGCCAAGGCACAGAAGACGCTTCGTTCGTGATATCCGTCGCGAAATCCGGGTCATATTTCAAACGGGATTGACCAAATACAGCAGTGATGCCGAGGTCTGCTACTGGTGGCAGTGGCACGCCTCGCGGCACCGTGCCATGCCACGAGCTTCTCTGCGCCACTAGCGTCGGGAGAGGAAACTGTTAATAACCCCGCCGTTTTACAATAGTGATGGCGTTGTCTCTTGTCACTTGTGATGGCGTTGTCAGGTTATGAACTGCGTGGTGAGGTGATTTCGTCGTGGCACTCGTGCCACGGACTACCGCTCGTGGCATCGACCTTGACAACACTGAAGTACAGAAAAGAGAGGAGCTACTGTCTTTCCGGGCTCTTATGAAATGACAATGCTGCTGAGAATGTAGGGGACATTGGTGGCTTGCACGTCACAATCGTGAAGAGACGACACTCTCCCTTCTGCGTGCTTCGTTTCCAAGACCCTGACGAAGAGCAGCGACCGTCGCAGACGGCTGCGCCACTCAGGTCACGCTACAGGTCACTTCTTTTGTCTTTGAGACACTCTTCTCCCCCGCTTCACTTCTGGTGGCGGAGGTTCGCCCTCTTCGTCCGCTGGCGACCGCTGGCGACCGCGGGCCAGCGCACCCGCGCCTTGGAATATCTCGGCCACCTTCAAACGCCCGCTCCCGCTCCCGCCCCGCCCCGCCCCGCCCCGCCCCGCCCCGCCCCGCCCCGCCCCGCCCCGCCCCGCCCCGCCCCGCCCCGCCCCGCTCCACTCCCGCCCCGCCCCGCTCCACTCCCGCCCCGCCCCGCCCAGCCCAGCCCCGCCCCTGCCACGCCCCATCCCGTCCCGCCCCGTCCCGCTCCGTCCCGCCCCCCCCACGCCCCCTGCGCCGCGCCCAAGGGCTATTTCTGAGCGCGGCCGAGGGGAGCGCCAGCGAGGGGACGCGACGCAGCGGCCGCCGACCCCGACCCGCCCACGCACCCTTCGCCCGCACACGACGCAGCTGCACACACGGCGCGGACCATGCGCGCCTTCCAGCGCACTCAATAAACGCCCACAGCCGCAGGGGACGTCGCGTCGTGGGTGCAGAGGCAGAGGGAAGGTCAGGGAGGATACGCGCGTTTTGGAAAGGTTTAAACGTGGGTCTCCAAGGGTATTCGGCGATTCTCTATCATTAAACAGTTTTACTCACTATATCAAGAATAAATGAGTTACTAATAAAAACGCATATTGTCCACTGGTGGAAAAAATTGAGTTTGATATGCAATTGTGAAGTTTTTAATATGATCCACACACTCAATCATTGACATACTCCAATCTTTAACTCCTTCCCTCAATTGTTCACTTCCTTACCGGCGTACTTTCCCAAACCGCTCACTCACTCGCTCAGAATTGTTGTTTACTGAAAACGCGTACGATCATGCAGAACGTCAATTGTAGTCGTGAACTGATCAGAGGAATATTTGCCCACTGTCCACGATTTCGCAAAGTGTGTGTCACAAAGCTGACGTAGGCCTGCCAGTGGCTGCTTGAATCGGAGCTGCGTTTGCTGCTTTTGTAAACCTTCCATTTATATTATGCTACGAACCAGAAAAAAACTTTTGTATGCGAGTTGAACAACAGGTTGTCCCTGTAGATGTTTTCTTCCCTCCTTCATATATATATATATATATATATATATATATATATATATATATATATATATATATATATATACTCCTTCAATTATATATTCTTTCACTGAAACGTTTTGTGAGGAAATTGTTTTTACTGATATGTTTAATATTATAATTTACAGTTAAACCAGTTATCAGAGTTTACAGTCAAACCAAGACCGGAGAGAGAGCCAATTTAGTTTGCTTCTTAAAGGAATACCTCTTTTAAGGTAAGGTTACTGACCTATAAATAAGAAATAAATGAGACTAGTCAAATTTTGATGAGTTGAGTTGGACAGAACTGAAATGTTTAGTAGGAAGAAAAGGAAACTCAGCACTGCTCCCGCATTTACAATTTCATTTTAAATTATTGTTCTTTTAGTTTGGTGGTTGACTGAAAAATGGTTGACCCAGTGTATGTAATACTCACGCTAACAGGTTTTACTTTCCATTCCAAATAAATTATGTTCGATGTCTCCAAACACAAAAGAATTGTATGAAAACGTTCACATACATATGATTCAAGACTGCGTTTTTGGAGTTATGTGTTTCGACCTACGTGATTCGGACTGATTATTAATCAATACGTAGCTAACATTTAAAAACCAACTTTACCTCCAAAATGTTGAATGGGTGAATATCGCGAGAATGCTGATGAGGTGTTGTTGACATTATTCAAGGGTGAAATAATGGAACTTTTGGCAATACAGATTTATTAAGAGAGCCAGCTTTCGATGGCTTTGCCGTCATCAGTCTCGCTATACGAATATGTGGAGTAAGTCGGGAAACTGATGAAAGCCGTCGAAAACCGTCTCTCTTAATAAATCTTAGTTGGCAAAGATGACTTTCATTATTTTATACAGGATGAATATTATTGATCTCACAATGTTCGTTGTCACTAGAATTGTAAATTACCGTATGAATGTGGAGAGAGAATTCTTTCCAGATTTTATCACAGGAAGTTAAAAGTTAAGACAGCAAACTGGAAATCAAATTCTAGAAGAGAAGATGGCAAATTTAATTGTGATCTTTGAATCGTCTCCAATATTGTCTAGAATAGGGCTACAAAATCCCGCGACTGCAAAATTTAATTATACTGATAAAATACTATACAATTGCAAAATTCATCTTATATTTATTTAATGATATACTAATAATCTCGTTGTATGTATATTAATCATTAAGTAAGTTCAATATAAATCGTATCTAATATATATTTGTTTCAGTATAATCTCGGTAGAGTAAAACCATCTTAAATTACGATGCGGCGCGCGGCTTAACTAAAAAAAAAATAACAAAAAGCTATGAAAATCGTAATCAAATAGTCTTAGTATCTCCCGGCTGTGAGACGTCAAGGTAAGTATACAATGCCTCTGTTGCTGGCTGTCAAACCACTACAGTCGGAAAGAGCAATAAAAAAAGTTTTATTTAAGGGACTTCGGAAGATTATATTGCAGCGCATAAATATATTCTTAGAATAGGATACGATCGTTTAAATCCTGTCCCTCCAGAATAAGCACTGAGTGGGACACTGCCAGAATTTCGTTTCAGGAATGCACAGATGTAGTTGATGAACAAGAACAAACCCGGGTGATTCTCTGTATACCATTCTCACTATAAAACCTATTCATCGGTCTTACGCCATTTTTAGGTAGCATTCATGTAATGCCAATTATCGTCATAGTCATTGGTTATAATATTAATAACGAAGGAATTGTTTTTTGCATTAAGGATTATGTATATGTATTGCTGATATATTGTTGGAAGCTTGAAGGAAAGGTGATAAAAATATGGGACTTAAAATCCAATATCGCGGATTTTGAGAAAAAAATGCACATGATTGAATGGCAAATTTATAAAATATGAATCTTCCCACTTTACTTTGCAGAATAAAAAAAACATAAATTTTAGTAATCTATAATGTCTTGCTCAGGCAGGCGATTTCATCCACGAAAAACGTTAGTTAATAAAAAAATATGCGCATGTTGTATGCAACCAAATTTTCCACAATATTAACTCCGTTTCTGAAAAGAATGAAGAAAAAGTATCAGATACAAAAGGGAGACAAGACAAAATAATTTTACCATCAAGGTGTACGAACAAATTGGGAGATTACAGTGAGTGGTTATATTAATCGGAAACAATCAAATGTATTCTACGCGTTTTACAAGTTGATGATGAAAATTAAAATGTTTACAGATACCATTTACTGTAGAGATTGTAATTTTTTGAGTTTGAAATTCATTTGACATTTTCCCAATTCTGCCTAAACGGATAAAGAAACGATTATTAAGGTGCAATGAAAAATTAACACCCTCAAGTTGTTTAAGAATACTGGAAATATGAAGAGCTAGTCTACCTTCTCATTCATGTAGTCGTTCATTCGGTAAGTGATGAAAAGCTGTACCCACGTTGTAGTAAATAGACCCACGTTGTAGTAAACAGGGCTAGTTTTTCGGCCTTGCGACATTCTCCTGCCAGCTGCCATCTATCGCTACCTAAAGCAAGTTTTTGACATTTTCTTAATTTTTCGGTTTCCTAATAGAAGAGCGGATTTATTATTTTCAAAATATTAAAGAACAGTAAAACCCCGTCCTAAATAGCAATTTTTCTTTCTAAAATTCGGAGTAGTATTTAAGAAAATGGCGTTTAAGAGCTAATGTCAATGCGAATTGTTAAGCTTTTTTCACTGAAAATCATTTAATTTTGAAATCACAAAAAAACATTGAAAACATAATTTGAAGTCATTTTATGATTTGATTGTGACGTGAGTGTGTCATGAATGTAAAGATCTTTACGTCATATTAAAGAATGCAGAAAATGGCGTTTGAGCGTTTCTGAAAATGCAGTGATTTGAGCTAGTAGTCACAGAAAACTGTTGAGTTTACTTTGAGAAACTTTACTTGACAATATTTAAAGCACATGTACTCATAAATATAATAATGTCAACAAATTGCTGCCAATGTAAATATTAATGACGTGAGAGACAAGTAAAAAAATTAAATTTTTGTAATTTTTGAAAAAACAAAAGAATAGAACAATATGGCGTTTATCTTATCTAATAGAGTACATTAATCACTATCCCTATCAAACGTTTAAAGAAAAAATTTGGAGCCGTTTTTGAGAAAATCTCGTTTTTTGTATTTTTTTTAAATTGCTCATATTGCATGCAATATTGCGCGAAATGTACTAAAAATTTCATAAATGTGTACTTGACCTTAACGAAAGAACTCACTATGGAGAACAATTTTTTTTTGACGGAAAAATCTCTATCTCCAATTTTGTAGTTGTAGGAAGACGTCGAAAAAAATTCAAACTTTTTCAATTGCGAAAAATTCAGAGTTAAACGTGAAAATGGGACCTATGCCACCTTAAATGTATTTTACTCTATTCTTACAAGAAATTTAAAGAAAATATTTGGAGCCGTTTTTGAGAAAATGTTGAAAATGTCCGTGGGGTCTCATGTAATGTACCCCCAAAAATTAATGTGTTATTCAAAATCCCAGAGCTTGACTCAGGCCAGAAGGACAAGTGTTTCTTGAATTTGGAAAAAATCCTATGCATGGTTAGGCGCTAGTGTTGTTCACATACACCGGACGGACGGATGGGCACTTTGCTGTCAATTGGTTTTTTCGATATGAAGGACCTATAAAACAGGGATTCTGGCTGCATCATATATTAGAAGATTTTTTCCCCTTAATTTAGCAACTGGATTTATCCACTTTTTCGTTACCAGGGCCCTGTAATACGAGTTTTTCTACCGAAAAATCTGCGGTTTTTTCGCGCAGCATTACATAACTTTCCCTATACTACTTATATTACTCCGTATACTTATATTACTCCGTACGTATACGGGAAAGTAAAAATAGACACAGAGGCAGACCATCCCACTTGAAAAAAAAGTAACTTGTTCCTGATAAAGTTGGTGCTTGCAACTTAAGTCGTCCCTTTCCACAACACAAGTAGAGGCTGAGACTCGCATCTCCACCGTAGAGCACACATCTCTCTCCTCTATGGTCTCCACAGGGCACACGCACAAGATAGAACGGACGTGGCGCACTTCCACTCGCCCCCGCGCCCAGCGCACTGAGTCGGCGACGGCGCAAGGCAGACGGACGAGCGGCGGCGGCGGTGAAAGGGGCGTGGCGGCGGCCGTGCACACGGCGTGAGCCAACACGTGCTCCACGGCACGCCGAGGTCGTCCTTGCACAAGCCTCTGGAGCTACCCGGCGCGATGCGGCGTCACAACAGTATACTGCGATTTTTGTAGGAAGAGCTCTCAAGATAACTCAAATCCCATCTTCGCGATGGAATATGTCACGGCATTTCGCGTCTTTTCTCGGTCTTGCCGGTAGAAGTCGCATGATCGCAAGCACTGCTTCATACGGTCGCGATTGTGCGAAATCTAGCGGAACGACTGTGAATGATACGAAATGCCGTGACATATTCCATCGCGAAGATAGGATTTGAGTTATCTTGAGAGCTCTTCGTACAAAAATCTCAGTATAGCTAGCGATGTTACCACCGCAGCCGTCTCACTGGAGACGTCGCGAGCGGACGCAAGAAATATCCTCCTCCTGCTCCCCCTCCTTCTCCTTTTCTTCTTCTTCTTCTCCCTCTTCGTCTTCTTCCCTTCTCTTCTTCTTCTATCATCATCATTATTATTATTATTATTATTATTATTATTATTATTATTATTATTATTATCATCATCAGCAGCAGCAGCATTACTATTATTATATTCATCCGCCGCTCCATCATTATTCCACTACATCACAACTAAATATGTTATGAGTCGGCTCAAAATAAAATCTACTCCAGGTTGCAACCTAAGGAGCAGAACTAGGGACTGTCGGTGCCTCTACAATACTTTACGGAAAATGTTGGCTATTGTTGTTGTTGTTATTATTATTATTATTATTATTATTATTATTATCACATTTCTTCTAATTCTACTACTTCAAATAGATCTTCACTGAGACCAATTAATGAGTTCATTTTTCACACTGGGATGTCTTCGTCGCATTTACGAAAGTAATGAAACCTAAATCAGATGGCATCTCTTGAGAAAGGTAACTGATTAACGAAAATAGTGGTGAGAAAGGATAGATAAGAGTGCGTTAATCAGCCCTATAAACGACTGAGTTGCTTAATTAGTGATTTCGAGCGCATCAATTGCTAAGGTCATTAGTCCCGTAAGTGTAGCGTATGCATATCGCTAGCGATGGCGGTGTTCATCCCCCACAGGAGGTGAGATCCGGCGCCGACCTACCGTCGGTTAGCAGGGTTTTCTCCAACCAGATACCTCCCACCAGCCGGGCATCGCCCCCCGCCGTGACAGGAACGGCTGGGGATCCGCCGCAGTCAGAATCGCGGGGGAAAAAAAGTTTCGGCCGCCGCCGCGCCGCATGGCGCAACGGAGGGGGCGTGGCGCAGACGTGGCGGCGGAGGCCGCTGACGTGCAGCGCGCCACGCCGCCACTGACCTAGAGGCCGCCCGCCCGACTCGGGCTACGCGGATCTCCGCTTCGAACGCAGCGCTCGTTCAGAGGGAAACGCTCGGGCTCGGACGGGGCTCACGGGGACAACGACCGCCACTTCGTTATGAATGAGAGCGACGTACGCTTTTCAGTTTCTTTTTTCTTTGGAACCTGAACATACGTGTCACACGGATCTGCACGCTATATTTATTTGCTCAGTTGTTTGAAAATAAAATGTTCTTTGTAATTGTTCGTGATGCCATTGCAAAGAATTCATTGTTGACTCCATGACAAGAGAACATTTGCTTCTCATTTGTATCGAATCCGTAATTTTAGTATTTATTATTACTAAAATGTTTCTGGAAATTTTGAAATATGTTCGTTAAATCAGTGTTATTTGCTGACTGCATTAATTGATTAATATTTCATACAGTATATTATAAACGTATTTTTTTTTATTTTATTCTATTCAACTCTTCGATGTCTTAGATGTATGCTGTCCCACAGGACTGTTGTGAAATAAATACATTATAAAACAATTTCCCCATAGCTCTGTTGCACTCCAAAATTGAAATTTACTTTCTTGTTTTTTTATGTTCTTTGTAATTGTTCGTAATGCCACTGCAATGAATTCATTGTTGACCCCATGACAAGAGAGCATTTTCTTTTCATTTGTATCGAATGTGTAATTTTAATAATTATTATTACTAAAATGTTTCTAGAAATTTTGAAATATGTTCGTTAAATCAGTGCTATTTGCTGACTGTACGTGATGATCACTGCACTTTTATGCTGGTTATGAACTCGATATACAGTCGTAATTTTGTGTTCAGCTGACCCTGAGGCAGCCTTCCTCAGTTTGTCCTTTGTACTTGACGTATATGAGTTAGATTATCCACATCGCTACAGTTATCGGTCAGGTCTCACTGAAATCCGTTGGGCTTCCGAAATAAGATAATGGGTGCTTCCCAATTAAAGAAAACATTACGTAGGTTTTTAATAAAATATTTTAATTTAGCAAATATATCAGCATATTTTTAATTAATTTGAACTTTTCGTTCGTCTCATACTTCCGTCTATACGACAGGGCTACATGTAACATTAATAGCTTCAAAAAATACCGATTTATCAACGTTCTCTTCCTTTAAGTTACATGATTTCGAAGAATAGAAATTACAGAGTACCTTCATCTTCTCCTTATTTGTCCATTGGTTTTCAACTCATCCAAATGCATATATGTGTGAGTGTAAATTACCATTAAAATTCGAATGTCTAATTAATAATAGCAACCGTTTTTAACACGACTTTACTTACGTTACCCTACCTGAGTTCAATTGTGAATAAATGTAATGCTTACCTTTCCCGATCCAATACACTTTTTTTTAGCATCGTTTAAATAAAATTTCCCGTATATCTTGCAACCTTTATTTAGAAACTTCTATCGTCTATTATATTGAAAATAAGTTCTTTCAATAACGATGTCATCTCACGGCAATTTCTGAGATAGTTGACGCTAATGGCAGAACCAGGATTTTTCTATGGGGGAGAGGAATCTAGTAGGTGTAACGTGCAGCCGTCTTGACGTTTTCTTATAAAGATTTTTTCATTTACGCTGAATTTAAATTATATTTTATTTGTTGACTTATTGATTTTTATAACGTATGCGTCTCAGATTTTGAATGACGTCCGTTACTAGTGCAATTAATAAAACTACTCCAAATAGTAAGACTTATATTTGAAAATGAATATAACATGGGCTTCTGAAAGGCTTCATAAGCCCCCCCCCCTCTCGGCTGCGCCACTGTTTGTCGATGTGGCCTGCTTATTCAGAACGCACCGTGTGTCTGCAGGGCCGTGCAATTGGCCAGTTGAGCGACGGACCTTCTCGTGCGGCACGTGAGCAGCTCCCGCCGCGCCGACGCCGACGCCGACGCCGACGCTTACCACCCAACGACGCCCCATCGCATGCGGCTCCCTCGGCAGGGCCACTCAGAGAATTTATGGGCCCACAGACAAACTTTGTTAGCCCTCCCCCCACCCAAAAAATAATTTTTAATTATCAAAAATATTGATTCTACAGTCCGTTTGTTAGTACATTTTACGCCCGAGCAGCAAATAAAGGCTGCACGAACTAGAATTTATTAATTAGTTGAATGAAATTGATTAAACGCCAGTATTAATATTTTCACAATAATATAATAATAATAATAATAATAATAATAATAATAATAATAATAATAATAATAATAATAATAATAATGCTCCTTAGGTAGCTGGTTGCAACCTGGAGTAGATTTTATATTCAGCCGACTCATAACATCTTTAGTCGTGATGTAATGGAAAAAATAATAATAATAATAATAATAATAAATCATATTTCCATGGGTCCCTGGGTTCCCTTTAAAACCCGAACCCCCGCCCCACTTACGGCGGCCCTGCCCTCAGCCCCCCGCGACTGTTGCATACGAAAGAGGACGGCGCAACGCCCCAACGTCGAATTCTGTTTCCCACATCTTTTTATACGTTCTGTGTACAAATTATACAACGGGGGCGCCATAAAAATGCCGCGAAGCGAAAAAATACGAAGAATTCTTGGACATTACAGCTGATTTCAATTTCAAAGTAAAAAAAGGCTCTGCTGCCTTGGCGACATAAAAGGTGGGCGCAGACCATACAGGACCCTAAGATTAACCTGTCCCGAAGAGGGGTCTCACCTTCCGATTTACCGACGGGGGTCAAGGCTCCCAAGGCCCTCCCACTTAGCAAGGCTCTCAAATACCCAGGGGCTACATTATGCTACATTATGTTCATTGGTCCGAGCTCCTGCTACCACATCAGCTGTTTATTCACACTTGCTTGCTCGGCCGAGAGTTTAAAATACCGACGCTTTTATCAGGGTGCGCAATTGGCCATATTTTCTCCCGGGGGTGTTCAACGATTGAAAAAAAAGAACAATTAGAGGTGACATGGCGAAACTAGCGTTTTGATTTTTTTTTTAACTGGCGATGAGATGAATAATACACTCCTACGTTCTGTCGATTCCAATATGTGGCTTCCGACAGTTGTCTTGCCAGTTGGAGCACTTAGAAATGGATTAATTACAAAAGAAGGTATCTCAAAAGGATTTTCATCCCTAGCAGAGACAAATTAATACTTTTTCAACAGAAGACATCACATTTACTAAGAGGAGAAGGAGGCAGGGAGGGGGAGCGGTACCCCCCGTCAATTTACATCCTGGTTATATTAACTGGCGTTACGGTGAAGAATTTAAAACTTCTTCACTTGGGACAGTTCAAAGCGACGACAAATTGCAGTTCCTTGAAAATCGGCTGCTTGAGTGAAACTCAAGTCCTCGGCGACACCGAAGCGTTCGTATTGATTGCGCAGCTTCATTGACCAGATGGACTGACGTCAGCGCCGCCCGAAACACCTGCTTTAAGCGAGCTCGTAATGCTCGAGCTGAATGGACCGCAGTGGCTGACGCCCTGCCTCATTACTTCCCAGTCCACGAAGCTTTTTCTCATTTTTTGCATCACGAAAACTCGAAAGATACACTATTATTTTGGGTGAACTGCAATAAGGAAATAATTACCATAATCGTACATATGTAAATTCGTTATGAAATGAAACAATGCAAGTTAATGCATAATGTGATTTAATGTGAATCACTCTACCCTTGAATGCAAATAACTGACCCACTGCCGTGTATGTAAAGTTTATTCATTAATAATGTACAAGAACAATCAATATTTCAGATTATTTATGCTTTGCGAATCGATAGGTTAGGTTCAAAACGTTTATTTTTATTTTTTTTTTTTTTTGAGAATCATATTGAAAAAAAAACGCTAAGAGATTATATTAAAAAATGATTTTAGTTCAAAAATTCAAAATTCAACAAACGTATGTAACACTTGTATGCCACAAAGTGTCACTGTTCATGAGCTTATTATTTTTATTACATTTTCTCATTCACTTTAACCTGATAATTCGAATGTTTAATTTCAATATATTTTAAATAGCATCTCAATTGAACAAAATAAGTTGGTTGAATGCAATTCTACAATAATAGTAATTAGTCATACACTAACAAAAATATTGTATCACAAATTGTAGATTTGATGGCCTGTAAATTTACCGATATTTGATCTGCACAACGCATTACGAGTTACATTTCTCCGCCTGCTATGCTGATATTTTATGGTATGAGTTTAGTGAGAATGCTAATGACATGTCAGCACTTTTCTAAATATCTAATGGATTTTTAAGTCATTGTGGGTCAACTCACATCTACCACCGCAACAGTTGTTGAGTGGATTTTTCGTGGGACCTTAGCGCCTCACCTGCCCGCGATTAACTTAGTAAGGAAATGTTCGTATACTCGAAGTTGTGTGTGTGTGTGTGTGTGTGTGTGTGTGTGTGTTGGTGTGTCTGTGAATCGATCACTAAATGTAAATGTTGTGAATAAGTGAATCTGGCTAATTTTCAAGTTTGTCGGATATTGTTCACATGATTCATAATGGATAGATAAAGTCGGAAGCAGGATCAATTTAGCTTCCAAGACTATGTGGCACAAACCGGATGATGTTAACCAAAACGAGGCAGTTAGGCAAATTCTGCTTTATAACAATATTATTGTTACTCAATGGTGCGTGAGATATTCTTACCACAAGGAGCAATCTTGAGTGAAAAGAGAGCACGAGATAAAATATAATAACTCATTAATTTCTGCAATGTTATTCAATAGAAACCCCAAACCGATGCCTATTTGAATAAAGGTTAAGTTCCTCTAGCTAATACAGCGATACCAAATTACAAGTACTTGTAATTTGTACACTCATCCCTCCTCAAATGTTTAAACTCAGACGCAAGGGCAATTCTCGAGACGAGTCACAATTCACATCAAAATCTTCGAGGGTTCGAATCTTCTGGCTGCAGTTCGCCCCCACCCCACCCCCAGGAATCTCCGCTATCGGGGCACCGCCCCAGTCGGGACAAGCTCTAACTCTCAAGTGGTCTTCCCACATGGAAGTGGAAGTGTAATGCATTTTATACACTTGATAACAGTCTTGTTTACACAGTCCATAATTTGCTCGAAAATCATTAGTGTTAGGTGGAAAACTGAGACTAATGCAAAATATATTACAAGGTAATTGAATAATTCCAGTTGAATAAAATGTAACTTTGTACACCTAGACGAAATGGCCTTGAATATGAAATTCACCAGCACGGTTAGTTGCTCGGGAACCTTCCTACAGGGTAGATTCCCAGCGACTAAATATGCTGGTGAATTTAAATTCAAGGCCATTTCGTCTAGGTGTACAAAGTTACGTTATATTTAACCTAAAATTATTCAAGTATCTTGTAACATTATTTTAATTAGTATCAATTTTTCACTTAAAATTAATGATTTTCGAGCCAATTATGGATTGTACAAACAAGACTGTTACTGTGTGTGTATGTGCGTAGCGCGGCGAGGAGGGGACGAGGATGGCGAAGGAAAGATCGCGCAAAGGTCCGTGTTCCGTTTAAGATACTGCTCCGTCGCACGCAGGTATTGATAGAAGAAACCAAGGAAAAGTACTGATGAGAGCAGCCGGCCGCTAGAATCCTCCTCTAGAAACTAGCTTCGTCGAATTCGTCCCAGCTATATAGCAAATGTAGTAAATCCGCTACCATCTAGTCTCGAACCTCCCGGTGAAAAACACTGCAATAATAGTTTTTGCACTGAGATATCTCAGCCCGCAGTGGTCCAAGAAAGACATTTTTGTGTTGTGACCGATAACTAGAGGCTGGATTTTTTATGCAATTACATATTTTTTTGTCTTTCTATTTACCGTTCACAAAATTGTAATCTTGGCGAATCATAACCCTCCTAACACAATATCGAATTTTTTCGTT
>JAHLJT010009082.1:0-25210 GCA_031308135.1 Acheta domesticus | reverse complement strand
AACTTGTTTCCTGACTCAGACTCGGGAGAAAGGGCCACAAGCATCTACATTTACTTTCTCAAACGCCTCACCCGTTATAGGTACAATTTTTAAAGGCGCGCGAAGCTTCTCGCCGCCGTTACCTACGCGCTGGCAACTATCGCAGCTACGTACGTAATTTTCCATATCTTTGTAACAGTTCGGCCAGAAGAAATACTTGGCCATCGCGTCTTTACTTTTTGTGACACCTAAATGACCGTGGGCGACTTCATGGCAAAGCTTCAATATGGTGCCACGATACACCCGCGGAGTCACAAGCATGGAGAATTGCTCACCGCGCTTGCTCTGCCGTTTCCGGAACAAAAGGCCGCGTTCTATAAAATAATCGCGCCGTTCCGTTTCTGGGCCTTCGGCTAGCTCGAATAGCGGTAAGAGCTCTTCATCCTGTCTCTGAGCTTTCGCAAATTCGGACGGGTCTAAACGGGACAATGCAACGCTCCCGGAATCTACTTCAAATTCCGCGTTGTTTTCAACAACATTGCCCGGGTCATTTACCTCGCCTAACAAGACACAAGTTTCCTCGTCGGGAGCTTTCGCGTCCGACGCAGGTTTTTGGGGTGCGTCGTTCGCACGACTTGTTCCTACGACCACGCCTAGCTCGACCGCTCCTTCCCCCAAAGCCTCGTTCATGACCGCAACCGGTCATGAACTTGTATTTATTTATTTCATTGGGAAGCAATCCCATTAATTGACTGACCCATTCTACCGGCGCAATGTCGAGCTGACGAGCATGCGCCTCAAATACACTTAAAAACAAGGTAATATCCTCACCTTCGCCTTTGAATTTATCCATTACTTGGCTGATACGGATACTACTTCTGTTTCCCGAATCTCTACTACCTAAAGATTCGCGCGAGGTAGCCTGATTAGCTAATTTCAGCCGTTCGAGTTCGTACTGCCGTTGTTCGAGTTCGTACTGCCGTTCTTGCTCTTTTTCCTGCCGTTCTCGCTCTTTTTCCTCGAGTTCGCGTAATCTTTCCTGCTCCTTTAATTCAAGTTCGCGTGCTTCTGCGACCTGTTCTTTCTCCTGATCAGCAAGTTGTTTCACGAATATTTCATCGTACTGCTCGCTTCCCGTGATGATAGATTTTAATCTAACTATCGTCTCGTTCCCTTCCAACGTTTCCCCCATCTCCGTCGCGACCCTAACAAGCACCTCTTTCCTATAACCCGCTAAGAAAGACATTTTGCTTGAATTGATCCCCGGCCAGTACAAAAAACACACTTACGTTCAGTTGACTTCGGTGTCGCGTGAGCGCCTTCTGGATCCGGTGTTCTGGCCTCCTTCCTTCCACTCGTTCTGGTCCGTCCGGGATGTCTCCTTCCAGTGCCAGTACCAATACCAGCTCCAGTTCCAGTACCAGTTCCAGCTCCAGTTCCAGTACCAATACCAATTCCAGTTCCAGTACCAATACCAATTCCAGTTCCAAGTTTTAGAAAAAAAAGGTTCCGAGTCGGATTGTACCGCCCCGAAACTACCGTACCGAATTACCGCACTTTCGGTTTCTCGTGGCGTGCACGACTCTGCCGGCGCCACGTAATTACGACGCGTGTGCACCTTTAACTGCGGTACACTGTCTTTACGCGTACTATTCTAATTGATCAGCGTGCACCGATGGCTCTGATGCCGCGCTAGTGTCCCCGCGGATGCTGTTGCAGGCTTCCGCGTTCCCCGTTCGTTACGAACATAGTAATTGCTTCCACAAAGCTGACTGCTACTAACGAGCCCAGACGTGAGTCTTTAATCTGCTGTAACTCCAGCGTGCATGTACTATAACCGCTGCTACCAGTTTTAGACAAAAAACTGTGGCACTCCGGCGTGAGTTTACAATAACCGCTGCTACCAGTTTTAGACAAAAACTGCGGCACTCCGGCGTGAGTTTACGATAACCGCTGCCACCAGTTTTAGAAAAGAAACTGCGGCACACCGGCGTGAGTTTACGATAACCGCTGCCACCAGTTTTAGAAAAAAACTGCGGCACCCCGGCGTGAGTTTACGATAACCGCTGCCACCAGTTTTAGAAAAGAAAGGTTCCGAGTCTGTGGCGTACTGGACATGAAAAGCACAGACGACAGATTCTGAATAGTATGTACAGTATATTTACAGTAATAAATTACAAGATAATGTTACAAAATTGAAAACCTTAGGCAACCTTTCTATTCTCTAAGCCGCGAAACCCCGCGACCGTCCCTAGGCTGAGCCCAGTGCCTCTGCTCGAGAGCATGAGAAGCTGCGCGAAGTGCGAGCTGTCGGACATTAGTCCCCGTAACTAGATGTTACATGGCCGGATGCCAAAACGTGCAAGGTTGCACGGAGATACCTCACGTCTTTCGACTCACTAGCGTATCCCCCGAGCGCTTGTCGGCGCCGCAATAAATACCCCACGGCTCGTCCCCCACTCTACCAGCAGCGGGCGTCATTCGGCTCGCAAGCCAGCCCTCAGCAGAGAGCAGCGGTCATCAATGGACTCGCACTCAGGCACGCCCAGTTGTCCCGGTTATTTTGGGGCTGGGATTTCCTGCCCGGCGCGCGCCGGCGAGGCGCCGCCGCATTCCACCCCCATCCCCCATCCGGCTTAAGGCCGGGCTTTCCAGCGAAACGGCACGTGCGCCACCTCGCGACGCTACACTTGAATCAAACTCTCACTTTAGTTTAATTAACGTGAGAATGGCATTGAAGATATTTGTAAATGAATTTTTGTTTGAATATTTTCATCATAAAAATGCGGAAATCTTTTTTAATCAATGCATCGGATCCTGTCTGTTCACAGAAGAAGTATTTCTCGCAGTTTATTTCTATAGTGTACCAAGGAATAAACAGACCATTCTTTATTAATATTGTTTCATATTTTAGTGAGATAACATTGGAATAAGTCTATAAACTGTAAAATGTCTATGTTATCCTTTCCAGTAGGTGAAATTCTACTGCATGCGTATTGTGAAAAGGAATATATTGCAAAAAAATGAGCCAATGGTTTGGAGCTATCTCTCTGGTAGCAGTAAAAGCTCGTCCGCTCCTCTTTATAGCCTAACTGCTCCATAAATGTAGCTGATGGCACCTCTGGACATCTCACGACCTCATAGGCCTTGTTTTGAATGTCCCCTCAGTGAATTTCATCTAGCTATTAATGGTGTATTAAAGTTTTAAAAATTTAATATTTGTAAAAAATATTCATTTATTTTTCAAGCTCTTCTTGTCAAACAAAAATATCTTCTATATATTTTGATGGAAAGTGAGATTCTTAATTGCTTGAGATCATAGCTGGATGTTTCCAAAAACTCTTCGTAGAATTTTTAAATTATAATTTTCCTATTCCAGGAATCTTACTAAAAGAAGTCAGTCAAATTTTCAAACATACACACACCAATAATGCCAAGGAGGAGATGGCGTATTAAATGAATGTTTGAAATTTGGAATTGAAGGACTGATAATACCATAGGAGTTATTTTCATTAAATCATTCATTGTCTATTAAAATCTCAGTCAATTTTAATCAGTTCTTGTCGGTGTCAAAAATCTCTTCAAAATCTAAACATTCCTCGTCAAATACTTAAGAACACTATTGTTCCTTTCTGATCTAAAGTTCATAAAGTTGATCTGTGGCAATCTGTTGAACTTGATCTTGACCCTTGTGGCAAAGTGTACAGCTCAAAGTGCTCTCTCATATGTGCTTACAGATGTCTTACGGCCAAAATCGAAGAATTCCTAGAAATTATCTCTTACTCGCCCTTCTTGTTTATGGTGATATTGTGTACGGCAGTGTAAAGAAATCAATCGCTGGTGCTGTTCAAATAACTCTTACAGCAAGCCTTAGGTTTCAAGACAGCGCATATTGGCATATTACAATGCTAGCCATATTGAATTTTGAAGGTTGACGCATCTTTCGCAGTTTGTATCTTTTCGTTAAACTATTAAATATCGGCGTACCTGCTTACTGTTCTCATATTATTACTTACCTTAAAACAATAAAAATCTCATAAATCTCCTGTATTGAAATGTGCTATATTCCAAAAAGCAAAAACAGTATTTACAATAAATGTTACTTAGTAGTAACGACCAGAGCTGAGAATAATATTCCAGTAAATATTAGGAAAATTGCATCTACACAGTAGTCATTTACAAAACATTTAAATACTTTATTTCTGAGATTATAAGATATGATGTGAAAGCGTGTACTAAAAGTTCAAAATCGTGAGATAAAATGTATTGCATTTTTCAAAAATAGTATATTTTGGTTATCTTTGTAATCTCTATCTATAAATACGGATCGTGAAATATACACTGGAAATCTGGATGGTGGAGAGCTAAACTCCAACCGTTAGACAGATCTCCATGAAAGCTGGCACTTCTGCTTTTTTTCACCTAGAAGGTTTACGTGCAGTTAATTCTGTTGTAACTCCACTACATGGCGCTGTAGAACAAACAAAATATTCACATCAAATGCAACCCGCATCACATTCGGCAGCATTTTGAATCTATATCGTCAAATAACTCGTAAAGCGTTCAAGCTCCTTAAAAACTAAAATTTTGAGGCCTCAAAGAAGTAATCTACACACCGTATTCTACAGAATGAGCCCTTCTCGAACATTCTATTACATTTTTGCTCAGAAAGATGCAGAATCTGCAAGTAATGTGAATGAGAGGAACAGAGAGCGCCAGACACCCACACACACACACACACGCGCAGGCAGGGAAAGGTTGAGGGAAGGAGGAAGAGACAGTGAGAAAGGATGGTAGGGGAAAGAGGGAGATGAAGGCAGAACAATGTCTTGCAGGTTTTTCCAAGTACCATATAAATTAGCTCTTACAAGGAACATTTCCTCAGATCCTGGTCGACATCTGGTCTCGTATTTTTTCTATTGATAAATATTCACTATGTGTATGTGCTGTGAAAAAATTAGTTGTTGTCACGCACGGGAAGTTACTGAAAAAAAAATATGAAAGTTCCACGCGAATCGTTTTTCGCGCAGGGTTTGTGCAGCCCTTTCTGTTATGAATGTCCGCCGAAGGAATAAGTGCTCCTAAGGGCACGAGCTACAAGTCAGGGCAGCAAAACACTAATAAAACGACATTGCTCATGCCCTTGACAAACCTACGATGCCGCGCGGCTCAGCGCCTACTCTTCCAGGCTCTAGTTCTTCGACGTTGAGAAACAGACACCCGAAGTGATGCCAAGAGTTCCATGGCATCAGGTATAGTTTTCATTGTCTGCCAATCTTTGATAAATATTTTGACACAGGCACGCCTATGTATGAGAATTCTGTTAAATGCGTTTGTACGTAGATCCCGGTGTGACGTACTGGACAAGAAGAACACATACTGATTCTGTATAGTATTTACAATATATTTACATAATAAAATAAAAGATTATTTTACAAAATTGAATGCCTTTGGCAACCTTTCGATTCTCTTAGCCGCGAAACCCGCGACCGTCCCTAGGCCTAGCCCAGTACCTCTGCTCGAGAGCATGAGAAAGCTACGCGAAGTGCGAGCTGTCGGACATAGTGTCCCTGTAACTTGACAAGTTACATGGCCTGACGCCAAAACGTGCAAGGTAGCACTAGAGATACCTCCCGTCTTTCGACTCACTAGCGTATCCCGCGAGCGCATGTCGGCGCCGCAATAAATATCCCACGGCTCGTTCCCCACTCTACCAGCGGCGGGCGTCATACGGCTCGCTAGCCAGCCCTCTCCAGGGAGCAACCGTCATTACCTAGACTCGCACCCGCGCGCGCCCTGTTGTCCAAGTTATTTTGGGGACGGGATTTTCCTGCCCGGCGCGCGCCGGCGAGGCGCCGCCGCGTTCCACCCCCATCCTCCATCCGGCTTAAGACTGGGCTTTCCAAGCGAAACGGCACGCCGGAGCGTGCGCTACCTCGCGACGCTACACCGGTAAGTCGTAATATCACCTTTAGATCATAATCCATGCTTATGTCGCCTGGCGAGTTAGCCCGAAAAAAAAAGTTTGTGGCTATCTTTGTTTCGTTCGAAAGACCGCTCTGAGAAACACGGAAGCCAATGATTAGTTGGCAGGGAGAGATGGCTCAGTGCATCAACTGATGTTACTGCCGTCCCTCTGACCGGGAAGTTCTAGGCTCGAGTCCCGATGGCGGCAGGATTTTCGACACTAGTTTTTCAGCTAGGAGGAGCGAACCGAGCGCGATTTTTCCTTCCTCTTCCTTGTCCTATCCTCGCCCCCTTACACACACGTACACTAACATGCACTATACTACCACATATGCCGTGAGACCGGTCGGGAGCTTAGAGCTTGTCCCGGCTGAGGCGGTGTCCCGCTGGTGGGAGAAACCTGATAGGGGAAACCACGCTAGTCGACGGTAGGTTGGCGCCGGATCTCGTTATCCAGCGGGAAAATATCACCGTCATCTCCCGAGGGAAACACACACTACACTTACGGGACTAATGATCTCCTTAGTTGACGCGCCTAAAATCACGAATAACCAATCAATCAATGACTGGTCAATATAAATTTATGTAATCAAGAGCCACTCAAAGCCACCTTGCCGGAAACGCCGCATAATGTATGTTGTCAGTGGGTTGTTATGATAGGGCTCAATTTGTTCTGAAATGGGGGCATTTTTTAAATTAATGTTGTTTATTTTGAATAAAATAATGTTATATATTTTAAAAATTAAATTGAATTGCAACAATTGAAGTGTATAAAAATAAATTTTAATAGATGTATAGATTATATTCTAAATATAATCGATTTAATTGTGTCGATTAATATCAAATAATCGATTGTCGTACTAATTATGACGAATCTCTAGTAACTAACTGAAGAATAAATAAAATAAATCCACAGATTTAGTTATACCGAGTCACAATGTTGCTTGAAATGAACTACTTTTTTCCTCGCAGAAAACTTTCCGAAATAACCGGTAAGTAGAAAACCTAGCCAGCAATAAAAGCAGAAATGAGTCATTCCTGGTTACATTGCTTGCTACATCAAGGGTTGTTCATTGCGTTTGCGAAAACAGCCGGCTAATACTCACCGAATGCTTTCTTTTTCTTTTCTTAGCAGTCACTTCCAATGTACAACGGCGGTTCATTTTTTCACAACACATAGATAGTGGATATCTTTCAAATGAAAAAGAAAATCAGGACAGACCTGAACTTGTTGAAACGTCCCTTTTTTTTAGAAAAACGTCGGATGATTTTGTAATTATCATTGACAGCGGAAAATTATCTTTTATTTTTGTGGTCGGCATTGTTTAAATTGCCAACATTCTGCACACGAGAGTAGCGCTGCAAATAAATCGCGCGGAAAAATAAGGGTTATGACATATAAATGAAATAATTTATGTTGGTAGAGAAGAAATCGAATGTTTGAAGGAATACGTCTTGGACAAATTAGACAACTATACTTCAATAATAACACAAAAAAATATTTCACCAGAACGAATTTCTGCAGCAAGGTCCACATTTAGAAAACTAAAACGAATTCTTCTGAACAAATCCTACAGTTTGCGAATAGAGAGACGCAATAAACACTTGTGAACTTCCGTCATACACCGTTCGCAAACATAAGCTGTCATCCAAAAAGAAACAAATGCAATTAATGTTGCCATTCGAGAAAAGGAAAGAAAAATCTTGAACATTTCGTTGTCAAATATAAAAGGAAATGAATACATAGGGGTTAAATCTAAAATTGGGCATCTGGAATGGCATTGTGTAGGTCAATCAGGCGACTTCATTTCAGTTTGCCTCAGCGAATGACGCCTTGGGATCCTAGACTTGGAAAGAGAAACGTTGGCTGGAAGAAGAAGGTGGTCGGAGGAACTCAGAGTGGCAGCCAGTGGTCTACGTGAATCCACACAAGAGGAAGACTGTTTCTGTTATGCCCATAAATGAATGTCGCACGCTAACTCAACAATAATTTATTGGTTCCTTAATTACATAGTTGCCAGCCATTACAGGGTTAGGGAGAAGCTGAGCTGTGCCGTCTTCCTACGGCATCAGACAGACGCGTGGTAACTACCACCAGTCGCCACATTGCCAGTCCTTGGCGATCTCCAATCCTCTGCACGTCCGCCTCCTGGACGTTTTCCGCCAACTGCTGGCTGTAACCGTCGCCCCACGACGATAGACTCCCGACTGCTGGTTCTCTGGACTCGACTCGTGATTGCAGTCTGGTCTGCCCTCAGGGTGCCGGCTGGCTCCATTTAAAGGGCCGACGCTCGGCGGTGAGATTCGCTCTCATCGCTCAAGCCTGCTAGGCCACGTCACGGTGTAAGATATATAGGTGCGTCAACTAGCCGCCTTTTGGACAAAATTTTTGAAGCCAGTTTGAGGCTAGTTCCTCGCTTATCCGCACGGTGCCCACGATCGAGTTGGGCATTCATGATGGTGTCTCGCGATTAGTGGCTTCCACCAGAGGTTACAAAGCTATTAAATGGATCACCATCTTGTCCCAAAAATGCCCAAGTCGTTCGCAGGGCTTACATAGCGAGAACTGTGAGAACTAGCCTCACATTAGCTTCAGTTTTAGACCGGGAGTGAACCCACCTATATCTCTTACACCGTGGCCACGTCCACGGCCTGCAGCGACCGCCGCCGCTCTCTTGCCGCTCTCTTGCGCGCTCTCTTGCGGCTTGCGCGCCAATTATAAAAATCATGCGGGACCTGACATGCGCGACATGACAGTTTCGAAATCCAATACAATTGGCGTGGATTAGAATGTGCTATTTCTGATCAATTTGAGAAGTTCCAATGAAGAAACTCGCAATCGTAAAAGTGACAAAACGTAGTGAGTTTCTTTTAAAAAAGTGATACATATTTGAGTTCATGTGATCAGTGGTGAAATTCTGATTGTGTGTTATTTTGGGAAAATCATCATTCTAAACTGCAAAGTTGTAGAAGTGTCAAACGAAAAAGTTTCTTTTTTCTTGTTTTCAACATGCAGTTCTTTAAAATTAATTATGTGATTCAATGAGCGCAGTGCTAAATTTGAAAAACGCTAATTCAAAATTGAAAATTTTATAACCAAAAAACTGAAAATTTTCATTAATGTTTGGTAGTGCTACAATGCATTTTTATATTATTATTGTTATTATTATTACTATCGAAAATAGAATAAGGGAGTTCTCGGGCTTGAAGCCAAGACCGTTATTGTAACCCACCAGGTAACATTAATTGTAAGTCTTACCTTCCAACAGGACAATATTATTATTAACAACGCATTTTGAATATCTTATTTTCGTTACATAAACCGACGAATAATTCATTTTGTTTTTGAAGTTTAGAGAGAGTATCTTGTGCAAAATTCAAACGAAGCTCCATAAAAACATCTTTAACAAAGTGAAATGTCAAAACGTCAGAATACATGCGATAATGTCGACAGCATAATTCACAGGCAGTTCTGCAGTTGTACTGTACTCTTCCAATTGGAAAGTAGATATTATTTGAGTCTATAAGAAAATTTGTTTACAAGGTACAATTTAAGGCATTTAGCAAAAGTGTGAAAAGACAAATTATTCTACAATTGTAAAATTGTTGGCAGCAGAAGATAAATTGAAGGTAAATTAACTAATAATTTTATCGTATAGATTTATCGATTTGACTTTCTTATTTACGTAAACTAGAAAAGATCTTTGCTCAAGATTCGAACACCAGGTTTCTGACCGATAACCCATTACTTTCTTGACAATAAAGAATATCATTATCCTTCCTTTTGGAATCTCATAACCACAACGAACGGGGAAAATGCTTTCTGGAAGTTTACATTGGGATTAATGTTTTCTTAAATCTATTGTCGCATTTGATTTGATTTGTGGTTTGATTATCTCGTATCATTTATTATTATGGATTACCACAAGATTTCTGCCGCCATCACGGGATTCAATTGAATTATTTCGTGTTATCTCAAACTTACGAAACGCGAATAAGGGCCTTGTGGGAGAAAAGAAGATGGAGATAATTTAATGATGCATTTTCCCATTATAGACATTTCGAAATCTGATGGATTTGATTATTTGCAATAAACATCGCATGCTCTTACAAGTACTATGCCTCAGTGCATCTAATTTTGCACTATTTGGAATGGGTTAATGTTTGATTTGCAGCATTTCCTCAAACTGGACAGGCATACATAATTGATGTTCTTATTATTGATTTGGGAATGAGTACTCCTGTACTACTTCTTAAGGTTGGTTCGCCTGAAGAGAGAAGCAGAACCATCCCTAATGCGGACAGTAGACCCTTGCCCTTCAGGGATCAAATGGGCTTGTATCAATCCATCAAAAATTCTGAAGCGACTAATTTCGACGCCTCGTTCACTTAGTAAGCTGCAAAGAGCAAGCTAACATAAGTTCTCCCGGACGCGTTCACATACTTTCCCGGCCACGGCAGCGCAGCGCCGCCGAGCGCCTGTTGGGAATCCGTCCGCAAGCCGCGCTCTTCCGCCCGTATGCCTTCACCTGCGAGGAATCGGAGGCGTCGCGGCGCTTCGCGTCGCGGCGCTGGGATCCGGCCACCTGTGACAGCGCGCACCTGACCGCCTGACCGCCCCGTCGCGACGCCGCGCCGCGACGCCCCGCGCCGGAAGCAGCCCGGATCCGGAGCCGCTTCCGTCCCCATCTCACCCGCCCCCGGCCCCGCCACCCGCCGCCGCCGCCCTGCGAAGAAGCGCGACGCGGAGTGGCCCGGAGTCAAGCGTTATGACCAGGGTTTGGATTCTGATGACCTAGGAATTCTGTAAAAACGACCCATAAAATGACATGAAAATAAAAGGAAAATTACGAACGAAATGATTTGAAAATAACGGGAAAATGATCTCATTTTTACAAGATACTAAAAAATCTGTTTGTAAAGGTTTATGTATTTAATGAACTTTACAATTTTTAATTAAATTTATTTATATAAAATTATATTTAATATAAATTCTTTATTTTAGGAGAAAATGTAATCCTTAGCTTCGATCTTTCAACCGTCAGTTTTGAAAGGTCCAGGAAGTTACTGAAGATCCTTGTAATTTTGTGTTCGAAAAACAGAGTCCACTGCAGTTGTAAATTTCGTCATGAACTGATGTTACAAACTTGTTTAAGTGTGTCATTGTAAATTCATGAAACATTCGCTAACAAAAAAACACGAAAAGGAAACAAAATGCAACAAAAATGACGCAAAAATTTTAAAAATGGCCTAAAAATTGAAAATGGCAAAAAAATGACAAAAATTAGCCTGTAGCTATACATTTCTACCTCCTAAATGTCGTGATAAACATTCATTTACAAGTTAGCTACGATTAGAATGCACCAAAGAAAAAATGACAAATCTTCAGAATCCGAGCTCTGCTTATGACTAACTGCTTAAGCGTAGTTGTTGTGAAATGGATTGGTTGATTAACACTAGTTCCCCAACGACAAGAAATAATGTCCAAAAGGATATTCTGCTTTCTATGTGACGATATAAAGACTTTACATTAGATTAAATTGCATTTTTTTAAAATTTCTCACAAAATAATATTTTCTCTTTCTTTTTTTGCCATCATGGCTATTTGAACTGCAAATGGACGTGGGGCGTGGCATATGCGCGCGCATTCGGAAAAGTACAAGTGAATAAAAAACTAACAAATTTAGAAACAAACAGTTTTTAGCATTGAAAAGTACACATCTCAATGCACTTCAAACAATAAAAATAAAAAAAAATCCAATTTTTAACGGAAAAACGTTAGAGGTAGACAAGTGCCTCACATTTTTTAGACATTGCAGAGATTTGTTGCTGACATACGATCTTGAAGTGTCACCCCTTATTATGGAAGAAATACCTTCCTTATTAAGAAATGAATTACATAGAAATCGGCAGGACAACGTACCAATTATAAAGCTTGTAACTTAAAACAAACGGACAATCAACGATTTCACCGCACTAAATAACTCTGAATTAAAACTAGAGCACTTTTCCCCAAACTGGAAAATAATTAGACAATTTTGCAAACCAGGAAAAGACGTATCTTCACCGGTAAACTGTAGGCCAACAAGCCTTTTGCCATCACTTCTTAAAGTTTTCGAGAATCTCATTCACAGATGATTAAGCGCATTCTCATGAGAGCGTTATTGTGATTGCTTCAGTACATTACTGCCAACATCTCTCGGTTGCACTGAAAAATTAACATCACGCGACTTCGATAATTTGCATTTTGGCATATGTAACATTTGAATGAAGTATTTCGCTCGTGTCCGTATCATCCTCGTTACATACTCTTACAATTCCTACGTACTCTTACAATTCCTGCAGTTTCCTTTGTGCCAGGCGTATTTCTATCCGCAGATATGATGTGATACAAAAAACTTTTAGTCTCCTTTGAAACACATAGATGTGAATATTGTTTCAAATTCTTTCATAGACGTTTTCATTAAAACAAAATTAAGATTAATAGCTGATTTTGTCGTGAAAATTGCTTTCCGCTTTGATTTTGTCTGCATGTATGGATTATGGAAAGCCTTTGGTAGCTCGTTGGTTAGCATGCTCGCTTTCCACAGATCCACCCCGAGTTCGATATCTGCTGGGACAAAATTATAACTGCGCGTTTTCCTTACAAATGTCCCAGTATCTATCGCGGATATATTAATATTAAGAAATATTAAGAAACCAGTATATACGGCGAAGGGACGTCTTCGTGCTAACCAAACGAACTCCTTATCCCGGCACCGCTTGTCAGCTAAGGCCCGTTTCGGGCTGTGGAGCCAAAGGACAGGACAGGATATGGATTATAGGGTTTTATCTCTACAATATATTTAAAAACGTTTAATAATATATTTAACAGGGGATTTATGAAACACCGAATCACACTGAATCAGAATGAAGTTAACAGCACGAAATATATACATATGATTTTTATTGTTTCACATGCTGCTAATTGATAATATTGATGCTTTTATATGGCCAAGAGTAAGAGATCTTCAAGACTTGAATGAATTTGTAAAATTCTTTAACTGATGTGCAGACAGAAAATTCGCTTTAAGAGTGACTTTTCTTCAACTAATGAAGAACCAGAGAACCGACCAGAAAGAAAACAAAGGAAGAGAGCGTAGATAAGAACGTGCCGATTCTAAGCTTTAAATCATTAAGAAGAGAGCACCTTAATTGTAAAAATGTTGCTTAAACTAGAAAAAAATATTAGTAATAATCGTTGAATTCACGTTGTAAAAGACGCGTCGAACGTTATTATCTACGATAAAAGTGAACGTCAATACAATGTAAAGGACAAGGTGAATATAGCACACACTACATGCGCTAAATCCCATCCTGAACAATCACAATCTAACGACGAATGCCACGACATATACGAACCCTTGAAATGCTGCAATCACCAATAGCAAGTTGGCTCCGTTCCTCGGTCTTCACACAGACAACACTTCCAGAGATCCTGGTGAGAGTGACGCTATCACACCGGTTCGCCGCGGCCCCAGGCAATAAATCCCCGCGCCCAATGGTGGTTTGGCGGACGCGGCGGCGGCGGCGGCGGCCCGCACCCGGACTTGCAACGGCTGCGGCGGCGGCGGCTGCGACGGCGGTGCCGGCGCCATGGGACATTCCGCCATTATCACAGGTCCGGCGCCACATTCCGGCTAGGCGCCGTGCGGGCGGCGGGCGGGCGGCGGGCGGGCGGCGAGCGGGCGGGCGGGCGGGCGGGCGGCGCCGCGGATATCGGAGGAATCCGACGGCGGGACGTCGGCTCCGCTCCGCTCCGCCCCGCCCCTCCTCCACCCCGCCCCGCTCCGCTCCGGACCGCAGCGGGAGGCGGGTCCCCATATCGCCGGCCGGCGAAGCGGGCGCCGTAACTCTGGGGCAGTCGCCCGGCGCGCGCCGTCGCCGCCGCCGCCGCCGCTGCGGCCCGCCTCGGCCCGCCTCCGAGGGCCGCGGGCACTCAGCGGGGCGGGAAGGGAATTAGCCCGTAAAAAGCCGCGCGGCGGAGGCGCTAAGTAAGCGCGCGGCCCGCCGCCCCTGGACAGCTGCCCGGCGCGCGCCGCCCGCCCCGCCCCCTGCCACGCTCTGCACGTCATCCTCTGCCTGTGACACCTTCCACGGGGAGCCCGCCCCCCGGCCTCCCACTGCCACTCGCCAGCCAAAACACAATTTATACCTTTGTTGCAAGTAATACCGAAATGGGGCCTCGACCAGAATAAAAAGAGAAAAAGCGAAGCCTTATTATTATTATTATTATTTTTTAATATCTCGCCCCTTCTAACTCACATTTGTTTTGTACTGTGTACGCAACGAATGCACGATTTATTAATATAATACATTATTCGCGCAATAATTTTATCGTCTTCTTTTTAGTTTTCCAATTTAAGACATTTCACTTCAGAGTATCCTTATTCATAACATTCGTCGTAAATAATTTTTCGAAGTATCAGTGACGATACATTTCAATATTATAGATATCAATCACCGATCAAAACGCATAAGCGATCAGGATAAAACCTTTCGCAACCACTTTGCTCCTGGATGAAGAACAATAGTTTCGTCCTCCAACCACCCGACCATTTGCCCGTAAAAGCCGAACATCACCGGTCGCCGAACGGCCTCGCTCCCACCAATTTCATGTCTCTGGCTATCACCCCCATCACCTGCACGATCGTCGCTGTCTTGCCCGTCATTCGCGCCGAGTCACCCCGACCGCGCGGCCGCGCGGCCCGCAGACGCCACGTCTTCATCCCGCGGACGCATTATCGTACGGCGCATCTCGCCGCCGCCGCCGCCGCCGCCACCGCCGCCGCCGCCGCCGCCACCGCCGACACCGCCGCCACCGCCGCCACCGCCGCCGCCGCCGCCGCCGCCGCCGCCGCCGCCGCCATCGCGCGCGGCAGATGGCTATCTCGGCGGCCGCGGCGCTGCTTTTAGCCGTTCGCCTCATCGCTTTGTGGCTGCCTCATCGCGGCTGTGGAGGTGTCGGGCAGGTGGCTGCGAGGCGATGGCGGCGGCGATACGCCCCCGGGCCGGGGGCGGCGGCGGGGGCGGCGGCGGAGCGCAAGGGGACGGGGGCGTTTACGGGCGAGGCGACCGCGGCTACCGTCGGCGCCGCCGCCCCCGTCTTACTCAGTCTTACGCCGCCGCACCGGGTAATTTACGGCGGCGCGCGGCGCGGTCGACGTAATAAAATGTTTTACAGCGCGCAGCCCCGCGCGGGTCAAGGCGCCTGGTTTCTTTGTGGTGGCGACGCGGCGGAGGTGACGGACGAGGTGGTGCGGGTGACGCTTGTCTCGGTGGCGATGGCCCCGGTGATTGCGATCACGGCGGAGCAGGGAGATTGCAGTCGCAGCGGGGCGGGGTGATTGCGAGTACGGAGGGTGACGGCAGTGGGAGTGGCAGTGGCAATGGCTGGGACAATAGAGGTGATTGTGGTCGGGCAGGGCACAGGGACGGTGGTTGTGGCATTGGCGGTGGCGAAGGCGGTGGCGGCGGCAGACGCAGCGCCCGAATTAGTTGTTGAGGTTGCGGCTCGATCGCTGAGGACGATCGCTGGAAGGCGATTGAGAGAGGCTGAAAGGAAGAAAACGGCGGCTAATGGTAGCGACTGACGCCTCGCCCCCGATTATTCTTTTGAACGCAACAAGTTACAGACAAAGAAAATACTTTGTATATGTTTTTTTGTGAAATGGTGCTGATATTCTTCAAAATAATTGTGTTAATGACAGAATATTTATATTTTAATTACAATCATTAAAAGAAAGTTATTAATCAATTGGAGGTATTTTTGAAACAAACCAACAATATTTCTGTGCAGACGATCATAAGTATTTTATTTTGATTATTGTTATAAATATTGGAGTTATTCATTTTCTTACCTTTTTAACTGCTCCTCAGTGAAAATATAAAGTCACTGATTTTTTGTATACACGCATATAACATTCTACTGCATTGGCTTTTAGTTTCTCGGGTAATATTTTATACCTGGTGTTTCATGCTATTTATCTTTTGTAATTATTTATTCACAGTTAAAAATGTATGAACGTCAGATAAATTGAGATAGCTGACAGTAATACATACACTTATCAAAATGGTTAAGATATTGCGTGATGGATTACATTTATACACTGTAAGCGAAACACTGCCTTACGCGTATCTTGTAATTGTGATATTCCGTGCCTTTATTTTTTGCGACGAAAATAGTTCAGCTGTAAACAAACTCAATATGAATTACTCTGAGATTTCGTGTTATGTTATGAATTATTTCTGATGGGGAGTTGTGAATAAAAAAAAACGCTTTTGAGGTATTAAAAAAACTTCTAGTTCGGAAAATACCTTTGTCTAGATTGAACTAAATGAGTTGCACAAAGGTAAAACTTACGTAATTACGTGATGTTTGTCAATCGAAAATTAATACTTTTTGTTAACAAATTAGATCTCTTATTCTCAATCTAAGATTCCAAGAGATAATTTATCAATTATGAAGTATATCGAAAACCTGATGCATTTTCTGCACATTTTTGAGCTTTCTATAAAAAATATTGTTCGTATCTCGTAGATTTCTCTATTCAGAGAACCTATTTATATAAACAGACTTACCTTCATTTTCAAAAGGTGTAAAAGAAAATGAAACAAATTAATTTTATCTCTGTAAATGTCCGTCTGAAATCTAAAGAAACACAAACTTTACTTTTCTCTGTGACCGTGGTAGATTAAGAGTATATTTTCATCGGTGCATGGTAATTGAGGACCCTACAAATAAATGCAGCAAACATTAACAAAATGTGGACCAAATACTCTTTGAGCGTATTATTATCAGAAAAGAGGATTTTTAAAAATCAGGTAAAATCATTAGATGGAAACTGATCATCCTCAACGGAAAATTTTGTTTAAAACTATAAAATACAGTTTATAAATTTTGTACTTTGAATTAACTGAGGTGAGATTTTAAAGATTCAGAGCAATTTAAGTATTACAATTCTAGTACTTTTACGTGTTTTTTTTAATTATTTCGCAAAGTAGGTAAGATACAAGCATGTAATATTACAGTAAATTTAATGACATGTACATGTGCATAAAATAAAGGTAATTAAAACTGGTTCGTCTATAGGTATTATCAACTTACATCAAACTATTATATAAAATGGAATATTGTTGAATATGTTTTGTTGTGTCCACCTATGAAGAAATATTGCCAAGTTATCCTGTGAAAAGTTTGCTGTAATTCTAGTTATAAAGTTTGTAATTGGATAACATATTGTTTGAGTAAATTTGCCGACCTGGATGGCCGAGGTGGCAAGAGAGTGTGCGCTTCAGTCCGAAGAAAGGAGAGTGTGAGTTCCGACTCAGCGCTTCGGTCGGAAGGGCTGCGGGTTCGAGTCCCGCCGTGGGCATTGTTCTTTGTCCCTTGACTTGCATATATATATAGTCGAGAAAATCTTGTGAGTCTGCTGATTACAGACCGAGGAGCCCGCATGTGTCCATTGTAAAAGGTTAGTGTGGGTCGCTGTGAGGTACGTAGTGGGTACCGGGCGTGGACTGGCAAAATCGGGATCCCTGAAATTTGGAAAATCTCTGGAAGAAAAAAAAAAGGTTTTGAATAAATTTAATATTACTAAATCAAGTACTTATATAACATTCTGTGGATTTTACGACATACTGCATTGATAGAACTCGTGTAAATCCAAAATTCTATATTAAAACATAATATTTCATCTTTCAATCTTTTATGAAACTATTTTTCTGACCATGAAACTATGTTATATGATATCTGTCATTTGCAATATGGGTTTTGGCTTTCCAAAGAGTTACGAGAAAAATAATTATTATTACTGCACTGTATATTGACAAGGGCCATAGAATCGAAATATCATTCCTTTCTCATGCAGGCAAAGAATAACTGAGAGTTGCGACTTGCGCATTGCCTCCCCGTAGAAATCGCCGCCAGTCGACCTCCGACATCAGCCACGCCGCCTGCGCGGGGCCGTGTCGCGTCGACTGCGCGGGAGGCCTTGCCTCGAGGACTTGGATAGATAGATGGATTTATTTAAACTGCAATTGGGTATAACTCGGTGGCAGAATTACAAAAACATAAATATACACAGTCTCTCAGTAACATAGAACACTACAACCAATAATAATTATAATAATAATAATAACAATAATAATAAGGTAATATAAATAGCAAAATATATACTAATTATAGTAATAATGGTAAAATAATAAAAATAATGGTAAAATAATGATAATAATATAAAAACTGACTGATTCATTAAACATTAAATTGCATTAAGAAAGAAAAGAAAAAGAACAGAAAAAAAGAGAAAAAAGAGAAAAAAGAGAAACTTGGAGGACTTGGCGCCCTGGGCCGGATGTCCTCGCCGTGTAACTTCCATGGCTCTCTCGGTCCCAACGGAATCTCCCTTGATTTAAATCAAGGCTATTGGTTTAGCGGTAAGTTGTCGTTGGCATTTAAAATTAAATAATTCAAGACGTTGACATTGACAACAATTTTGTTTATTACAAGAGCAGCTTTCGACGGCTTACCCATCATCATTAGTTTCCTGCTGCTTGGAAGCCAAAGAAAAGACTACCTTCTGAACGTAGTAGTCGTAGTCGTTTTGTCGCTTCCAAGCAACAGGAAACTGATGATCATGGCTAAGCCATCGAAATCTGCTCCTTAAATAAACAATATTGTCGACACTGACAACGCTTTCAATTATTACATTTAAATCAAGACTGCTCAAGCGGGCCCACTCGGCATGCCTTCGCCCAGCACATATCTGCGTGCCACCGGTGTGGCCCATTTGCAGTTGAGCCAGTCATGAGGGAGGCGATCGGCTCTAGTCTAGCGAGTGACGAGTGGCACACGGAAAACTGGTGCGGGTCATCATCATAACCCTTACATTTGAGCAGCCTCATCTTGTAAATAGCAAGATGTATTTTGCGTCTCGACCATGATTGATTGAGCCTACTGCCCAGCACCAAATTCAAATAATATTTTGGATACGAACTAAAAGAAGCATAAATAAATGAGAAAACCTATATAAAATGTTAAAATGTTATAAATCAGTACCAATGAATATTTAATGTACACAATCAGTATCCTAATACCATAAGCGAGGTATACCATTTAAGCGAGGCATTGTGGCGCAACGGATAACGCGTCTGACTACGGATCAGAAGATTCTAGGTTCGAATCCTCGCAGGGTCGCTTCTTTTGGGAGGAAGAGCTTTGCAGGGGGGCACGTTGCAAAGTGAAGGGAAGCGGCCAAAGCGAGATTCATTTTCCGAGAAAGGATTAAGGGTGAGTAAGGGAGCTCTGTTGCAGGTAAACTGCCGAAGTGTTGTTAATAAGGAAATTCAACTTTGGAACTTAATTCAGGCATGTGATGCTGACGTAGTGATCGGTACGGAGTCATGGCTTACTGAAGAAATATTAGATTCAGAAATTTGTCGAAACGGACTATAAATATTTCGCCGGGACAGGGAAACTAGAGGCGGGGGGGGTCTTTATTTTAGTTAAATCACATATAAACGCGAACTTGAAATGGAAAAGCATTGACTATGAAATGATAGGAGTAGATATAAACGTAGACAACTCGCAGACAATAGATCTTATTGCATGTTATAGGCCACCAAACGGTAATTATTCCATTCTTGATAATATTCTCGAATTGGGGGAAACTTTGAATGGAACCAGTAATCCGATTATTATTGGGGGTGACTTAAATCTAAGCGATATTAATTGGCAAGGCGAAGTATGCGATAGAAAAATACAGTTAATAATAAATAAACTAGTTTGGGATGCAGGAATGACGCAAGTTGTTGACAAGCCAACGCGTCAAAATTCTATGTTAGATATTTTTCTCATTAGACCGATAGACATGTTATACTATTGCGATGTTATTCAGGGAATAAGTGACCACAATGCCGTAGTTCTTGAAATAAATGCTACTATTTCAAGGGTAAATGATAAAATCGGTAATAGAATTTGGCAATATCGTAAAGCTGACTTAAATGGACTGCAACATTTCTTAAAACTGAACTACGCGGTTTTCGAAAAGTTAGGCGGGGGATTGGAAGACATATGGAAAAAATTCAAAGAAATTATTGAGGAAGCTCGGCAATGTTTCGTTCCCTTTAAGTACTTAAAAAGAATTCAGACCCAGAGTATTATAACACGGAAATTCGCAAATTGAAGAGAAAAATGAGAAAAGCGTATAACAATAGGCATCGCAGCGAGGTACATTTACAGAAATTCCGACAAATTAGGAAAGAAATAGAAAATAAAAAGAAAACTGCGCAAGAATCATATCTTAAGTTAATTTTAGATGATAATGGAAACGCTTGGGCAAAGTTCTTTAACTATGTACGTCACCGTCGAGGTAAACAGAAGGAGACACCTCCTGTAAGATGGAATAACGTAGATATCGTAGATGATGAAGAGAAAGCCAATGTATTTAATAATTATTTCTGTTCCGTATACAAACAAAAAGCTAACCAAATTATTATAGGGCACAACAACGTGGATCATGTATTCAAAATTGATCAAAGGGAAATACGTTCACAATTGAAGAAAATGAAAAACTGTAAGTCTTGCGGTCCGGATGGTATTACATCCGATATGCTAAAGATAGCAGGGGAGACAATAATACCATATTTGGTCAGACTTTTCAATGTATCAATCAACAATGAAAGTGTACCGGATGATTGGAAATCTGCTTTAATAGTGCCAATTTTTTAAAAGTGGACAAAAATGTGAAGTGCAAAATTATAGGCCAGTTAGTCTTACGTCAGTAGTCTGTAAATTGTTTGAAAAATTATTATCTAATTCAATTAGAAATCATTTGGATCAGACAGAATGGTTTTTTCGCGGGCAGCATGGCTTTAGAAATGGCTTTGTGAAAGTCAAATTATTTCCCTTACCCAAGACTTGTCTGAAGTAATTGATTTTGGGGGAAGAGTGGATGCAATAGTTATTGATTTTGCCAAAGCGTTTGATGTAGTACCGCATGACATACTAATATTGAAACTTATTGATGCTAAAACTGACAGGCGGGTAATAGCATGGATAAGTGAATTTCTTCGCGATAGAAATCAAAAGGTTAGAATTGGACAGCATTTATCGGAAAAGGGTAACATTACTTCCGGAGTCCCTCAGGGCAGTGTCATTGGCCCACTGTTATTTCTTATCTTTGTAAATGATATATCGCAAAATATAACGTCAAAAATTCGACTCTTTGCCGACGACTGTATATTATATAGGGAAATTACAGAACAGCACGATATGATTCAACTACAGGAATATTTAAATAAGATTAATGATTGGGCAAGAGCTAATAAAATGACTGTAAATGGAAATAAAAGTAAAGCGATCACATTTTGTAGGGCCAGAGACTTTCATACATTGCCTTATCAGCTAGGTAATGACGTAGTTCCGCGAGTCTCAAACTGTAAATACCTTGGCATCCTCCTGGATAGCAAGTTGGGATGGGAGAAACAAACTAACTACGTAGTGGGTAAAGCTTGGAGGTCTTTGCATTTCGTCATGAGAAATCTTAAAAATGCAATACGAAAGCAAAAGAAATCGCGTATACCTCGCTTGTTAGGCCAGTAATGGAATATGGAGCTAGTTGTTGGGATCCGTACAGAATAGGACTTAAGAAGAGCTTAGAGAGGATACAAAACAGAGCGGCAAAATACACTTTTCGGAAGAACATACCTGCACGTTGGGAATCGTTAGAACATCGGAGAAAAAGGGCTCGACTTTGCGTAATGTATAAATCTTACACTGGTGGCCCTGCATGGCAGGAAATACGGGGAAGGCTAGATAAACCGGATTATTTTAATAGATTTGATCATAAATATAAAATTAGAACTAGAATTCAAAGAACGGACGTAGGCAAATTCTCCTTTGTAAACAGAACAATCGTAGATTGGAACGATTTGCCTGCGACAGTTTTTGAGCCCTTTCCTTGCTCAGCGCGTGGTTTTAGAAAAAAAGTATAGGAAATTAATCAATAGGGTGAAAAGTGCAGTGAAGTGAAGTGAAGTGAAGTGAAAGGTGCGATTATGGGTAGTAAACTAAAAAGTATTGAGGTACTAGTATTTAGGTAAAGTGTTATGAGGTGCAGTGACGTGAAGTGAAGTGCAGTGAAGTGATTTCATTTCGTAGTTTATTTCGCTAATCTTAAGCGTCTTTTATAGGCTATTCTGACAAAAGTTCGTATTTATTGATTGATGTTAACGAGTGTTTTACGTGTTAGAAATGTAAAAATTATTATAAGTATTGTATATTATTATGTTGTAGGTAAAAGTGATTATCCATATTTGTCTGAATATGATTGTGAGTGAATACTTGTAGGTTGGTGTGTATGCGAGTGTTCCTTTGTCTTTGTATGATATGTATGTAAGCGTGTATGTTTGTATGTATGAATGTTGGTGTTATATGTAAGTAAGTTTATTACTTAAATGTTAGTATATATGTAGTTTCATTTGTTGTATATGTATAGGCATGTAAATGCAGTTGCATGATCGTTTGATTTTTATATTGATTTTTTATATATTGTTTTTATAGTTAATTGTGTTTTGTACTTTTAATGTACTTTTGTTTTTCTGTATTCTGCCACCGGGCAACATCAGCCCAATTGTAGAATAAACCCTATCTATCTATCTATCTATAATTTACATTAATTTAATCATGTATCTCGAAATTTCAGATTCCTGCAAAATTCGTACACATTCAGTGAAAAGTGAATAAATTGAGTAATTAATTGCTCTATTCTATTTTTATCTCAATATAAATGGTAATAATGTACAACTTCATTACTAAAATGTATAAACATGACGTCAATTTGGCTTTTGAAATTATTTCGATAATTGTCTACAAGTTTTATGTACCAAAAATAGATGTATTATTTTATCTTCCTTGTTATAGGAAGCTATTCTAGCCCTAAATGGCCTTATGTCTTAGCCCTAAATGGC
Source organism: Acheta domesticus (assembly GCA_031308135.1). Lineage (NCBI taxonomy): Eukaryota > Metazoa > Arthropoda > Insecta > Orthoptera > Gryllidae > Acheta > Acheta domesticus. The sequence goes on along the minus strand of JAHLJT010009082.1, from coordinate 2,257 downwards.
AATTTTCTTTTAAAAATTTTGTGCCGTTTAAAAAAAAATTGCGTTTTAGCGCTACTAAAAATGCGAAATTTGAAGCTCATTTTCACAGAAAATTTTTGAGTTTTTAAAATACTTTATTTGAAGTTATTTGAAGCACTTACACTCACAAATATAATAATCTTTACAAATTACTGGTAATGTGCATTTTAAAGATGTGAGAGATCTTTCAAAACAATTTCATTTATATAATCTTTGAAAAAACAAAAAAATCTCAAAATAAACTTTACGTCATATTAAAGAGTGTAATTAGCACTATCCGTTACAACAGTTTCGAGAAAAAAATTGTAGCCATATATGAGAAAATGGCGTTTGAGCGTTTCTGAAAATGCGGAACTTTGAGATGCTTTTCACAGAAAACGGTTGTTTTCGAGAAACTTTACTTGACATTAAGTAAATCACATGTACTTGTAAATATAATAATGTGAAAAAATCGCTGCCAATGTAACGACGACGACGAGTAACGACGTGAGAGAAAAGTCAAAAAAATTACATTTTTGCAACTTTTGAAAAAACAAAATAGAGCAATATGGCGTTTTTGTCATCTCATAAAATACATTAGGCACTATACCTACCACAAGTTTAAACAAAAAATGTGGAGCCGTTTTTGAGAAAATCTTGTTTTTGTAATGATTTGAAATTGCACATATTGTACGCAATATTGCGCGAAAAATACTACACTTTTCAAAAAAATGTACATGACCTTAAAGAAAGATCTCACTATGAAGAAAAAATTTATTTGAAGGATAAATCTCTATCTGCAATTTTGTAGTTGGAGGAAGACGCCGAATAAAATACAAAGTTTTGCAATTTTCGAAAATTCAGAGTTATCCGTGAAAATTGGACCTATGCCACCTTAATAAGTGTATTTTACTCTATTATTACAAGAAATTTAAAGAACAAATTTGGAGCGGTTTTTGAGAAAATTTTGAAAATGTCCGGTGAGCTTCATGTAGAGTACCCCCAAATTTTACAGAATTTTTTTTTAAATCTGATAGCTTCGACTAGAACCAGATCGACCGGGGAATATCCATTTTGGTACCAAATCCTATAGTTTAGACGCTAGCAGTGTTCACAGACGGACAGACGGACGGACGTTTTCCTTTCAATTGGTTTTTCGGTATCAAGGACCCACAAAACAGAGTTTCTGGCTACAGCACGTGTTAGGGGATTTTTTTCCTTAATTTAGCAACTGGTTTTATCTACTTTTTTGTTATCACGGCCCGGCAATGGATTTTTTCCGCCGAAAATTGGCCATTTTTTCGCGCAGCATTACATAACTTTGCCTCTCTTATACGTATATCACTCCGTGTATATGTACGTATACGGGACAGTAAAAATCACAATCTTCTCTCTAGACAAATGTTTCTAATGTCGCTTTGCTGAGAAACACTTTGTTTCTTCTTTTATACCGCCCAGAAAATTGTGCTAATTGTGATTAGAAGTTCTCAGAATAGTTTTAAGTGTTAGTAAAATATATTTTTCTAATACAATCAAATCAAAACGCAAGTTTGTGAATAATGTGAAGCCCTGTATTGGGCACGACCCTCAGATCACGCCCTAATTTTTGGCTGTTCTTACATGGCCGTCGAAATTGAAATGCTTTATCTGTTCACAATTGGCATTAATAACCTCCCAAGTCTTCAGCAGTTCTTTGAGTCTAGGGAATGCGCATAAAATTGTGGTGACAGACAGGTTTAGACAAAATAGATGAATTATAAGAAAATATTACGTAGGGAAATTAATGCGTCTTGGGCCAAAAAAGTAAAGGATTTATTTATTGTTAACATTATGAGGAGCAGGCTGTTATTTTATTCTCTTTGTATAAAATGTCTCTTATATTTTTTGTATAATATCTCTTATATAAACAAGTAAATTGGAACTTCCATGGTTTATAACTTTTTCACAAAACTACCCGAATTGTGCGTACAAGGTTGAAGTAACTGATGAACCCAAATGACAAATTCTGAAGCACATGGAAACTTGTATTGACATTTTTATATGTTTTTCCTCCTCAACGTATCTTTTCATAAGAAATAGAAGTTAAAATTTTGATAATTTCAAATGTTTGCCTCGGTGTCGCAATGCAACCCACAACACACGGACTTCTGATCTTTCTGGACTCATCGGTATCTATAAATCGAAAATGATGTACAGGCAACTTTCTGAGTTGTTTCCTTTTTTGGTAATTTTTTATTTATATTCTCCCTATATGGCACTC
>JAHLJT010009081.1:0-15133 GCA_031308135.1 Acheta domesticus | reverse complement strand
GTTACTCACGAGTGAGAAAGAATACGAATTTGGCATTGGCAGACAAACGGGAATTGGCCATAGGGAGGAATTTTGGTGGAGCAGTTTCCGTGGAGGTATGAACAAACGAGTTGCCTCCGACAAAGTACCTGCATTCGGCAACGACGAGGAGGCAATTGAAAGAGATTGTATTGCAAGAGAATCAAACAATTTGTTGTACGATGTTTGACGTGGAGGGGATGGTAATCCAAAGGAAAAAGGAATACGTTCGAACGCTGATTGATAGATGATTCCGGGCGTGTCAACTGCTAATGTCATTAGTATGTGTTGTTTTTTTTCCTCCAGACGTGATGGTGATCATACCGCTAAGATGGCGAGATCCGGCTCCGACTTACCGTCGGCTAACAGGGCTTCCCTAACCAGGTATCTCCCATCAGCAGGGCACCGCCCCAGCTGAGACAAGCTCTCCCGTCTGGTCTCCAGGCATGCTTGTTAGTATAATGTATTTAAGTGCAAGTGGTTGTAAGTAAGGGGTGAGGATAAGTCAATGAAGAGGAAGGCAAAATCGCGGGCGGTCCGTGGTCCGTTTGTTAGGGAAATGCCCCGGCATTTGCTTGGTAGTGATCCGAAAAAACACGGACAACTACCGATCAGATCAGCCGACCGCTAGAATTCTTCCCCAGTCAGCGGCTGAATTCGACCTAGCTCAATAGCGAGTGATTAAAATCCTGTCACCGTCAGGTCTCTAACCGTAGAACCTCTCTGAGGCACTACAACGACATCAATTGATGACGTGAGCCACCTAAACCGATCTTTTTGCAGGATTTTCTGTACTTGGTCAATTCCCCAATTTCATTCCAAGGATGGGGAGGTGTGAGATGTGAGGCCTGGGGGCACAAACTCTAAGAGCCGGACTGGTCTCCCGACATGTATGCAGGGCATGTAAGTTTAAATCTGTGAGTAAGGTGAAATGAGGAAACGAGGATAAAAGAGGTCGTAGGCTTCCGTGACCGGAGTCATGTGAATGATCTTGGCTGTCCGGGTGACGCTATCCGGCTGTCCGGGTGATGGTGGAAACGTCGGCAACACAGCCTTCGACGCGGCGTCACCCGGACAGCACAGATTTTTCACGAGGATAAAAGAGGTACAATCGCGCGCTTGGGGCAAAGCGAGATTTCTCTACATCATGCTCGTCACTGGCTCTCTCCTTACACACACACACACTTACATGCACTACACTAGTGCACATGTCGGGAGACGAATCGAGCTGCGTCGAACGCTACATTGTAACTGGAGGGGACCCCCCCCCGAAAAATGACGTGTAGCTCGGTGCCAGATCTCACGGTCTAGCGGGGTAGAAACACGTATACATGTAACATTCACATTTACGGGAGTAATGAACCAATTAGTTCGTGCGCCTCCAAACAATAATTACTCACAAGTTCACTCGATCTGCGTGGAGTGGTGGCGGGGCGCGTGGTGTGAGTGCAAGAGAGAGGGAGGAATCAGAGCACACGCTTACAGCAGGAGCGACGCGCGGCGAAGCGAAAGTATGACACGACGTGAAGTTGGACGCTACCCCACGCAGTAAACTTTACTAGGGTTCGGCGGGGAAGGCTAGTCAACGCTAGATGCGCTTCATCGGAGAGAAGGGACAGAACAGTCAGGAAAGGGAAATTGCATTCTCGTATTACGAGCATCACATGTTCCTACACACGAACGGAGGAAAATCCCAGTCGGAAAACACTCGCATCCACGGGCTCGGAATCGATCTTGATTCCTTTTGACTTCCACGACTTCACAGGCATATATTGGATTACGTGGTTCACTTCATTTCTGACGGGACGACAGAAATGTCGGCAATGAAAATGTGCATTATTAATTAAAATAAACTGAGTTATTATTACATCATTTCATCCTTTTTAAAACAAAATGATAACCACTCTTCAAATTTCACGATAAGGAAAGTATCAGAATACGTAAAATAAACTATGATGATGCAAGCGCAGGCCGTAGTTCTCGTAATAAATTCACCCCGGATATATAAGGTAATACTTTTTCTATCTTCTCACGAACCGTCGTATCTAGCACGTCCAATCGAACCATTTAGCTTGAAGCAGTCGTTTTTAATGTATTCCGAGGAGGCAACGCGCTACAGAACATGCGTTTTGAAATAATAAACATCGCGTTACGCTCTAGTTTTACGCGCAATAAACTTGCAACGTCCCGCACATGATCGTCCTGAACGCTAAAACCAGAGGTTGGGTTTTACTAATACGCCGTACCCACTCTCTCCTAACATATACGACTAAACACGTTGTTTGCAAAGATCATGAAGCCGTTTTATTAATGTGCCATTATGATTGGTGGGCTATTAATTGTGATAGTGCAATCGGTATGTTATGCCGTAGTTTTATGAAACATAAATGTGTTGCAGAACATGAAATATCGACCGTGTTTATCTTTGATGTATCGTGACAAAATATGCCAAAAAATTGAAAACCAACTAACCAATTCTTTAGAAATTACATATAGGATGTATACCGTATTTTACGGACTATAAAACGCAACGGACTATAAGATGCAAATAACAAAGCAAGAATAAAACTTTACTCCCCACAAAACAAACCTTGGACCAACCAATTCAACTTCAGAAAATCCAAACACCCTTCCATAATCTCACGAACAAGAAAACACAATTCAATTATCCCTAAACATTTTGCGGTCCAACATTGCCTGGGGGCACGCTCCCCATAACCTTGTGGAAACACAGCAACAGCCAAATTGCTCAATGTGCCTTCTCAGACGCGCCTTAATTTTTAAGCAATAATTTTTTAAAAAAATACCATTTTTATTATTAAATTGCAAATCCAGAATAAAAAATCTTAGGTAATCAAACCGAACTGACCTTAAAACTCCCTGAAAATCGTCAGCGAAACTAGCTACTAACAAAAATATTGTACTGTTACCGATAACACAAATCACATTCTATTCAAGTTCACTGGCACCGTAGACGGCAATGACGCATCATAGGCTTGACAATGTTCTGGGTTTTTTTGATGGCGAGGCGGAAGGGAGGTGTTAGCAAGCTTGTGAATCCCCGCAACTCATGTTTGTCATTTCGATGCACTGCTGCTCAGAGTTGAATCCAATGTTGCCAATATAGGTACGGTTCCTGCGGAATCAAATACATTGTCATTTTAAGACCGGCTGGAATTTTAAATCAAACACTGGACAATTTTATATTAGATTCGAGTATGAGACGCAACTGAATTTTGGAGGCCATTTCGAATCGTGAAAAAATGTGCATTTTATAGTCTGTAAAATACGTTAATTTCCCAATCCAAATCAAATTGGGGTCTGTAGCAAAGCCCCACTTCTGTAATTCCACATCATACAGGAGAAGGAGCCCACAGAAAGCTACAGGAGAAAATAACAGGGAGTTTCAGAACGAAGAAAATACAATATGTACGAAAACCGTTTAAAAAATTAACGTTATTTATCCAGACATTAATTTTAATAAAAATAGCCAAAAATGTTCCGGCACTGAGCGGGGAGAAAATCGGTACAAAATGCCTGATAAGCACTAAGGAATATTTTAAATGAAATGTAAACAGAAAGAAAATTGACGAAAAGCTCTGAAAAAACAAGAAACGCAATATCCGAAAAGCACTTCAAAAATTGTTTGAATATTGGTTATACAAGCCATAAATGGCAATGAGATATGCTGTGGTAAAATAATGAAACCATAAAATGCCATTACAAACTAATAAATGTTTTCTTAATGTAATGACCAGTGAAATGCCGGTCTATAAAATAGAAAACTGAGAATTCATTCTTTAATCAACTTTTATAATATCAGCCAGGTTTTAAAGCCGTTGGAATGTAGTGCTTGTTTTAAATATGGCGTGAGATTATTTTTTGAATTATGTTGATACAGACGGGAATATTATACTCTCTTACATTATGCGTGAAACCGTACCTCTGTTGATGAAACTAGTCAGATTGGATTACATTAGAATAATACCTTCAATTTTGCATTAATTTCGACCACATGAGTGCTTCATTTTAGGTTTCATTTCCTCAAAAGTCTCAAAGCTTTTAACGAATCAAGAATATCGTGACATTATTTCATTGGGCGAAGTATTGGGCGATAGGGCGGGCGTTACCCTACCCAATTGTTGCACGTTGGATGGAGGCCTTCAAACGTGGACGCGTAGCAACTGTTGACCAGCCTCTCAATGAACGTCCACCGTCTGCTCACACAGAGGTGCAAGCGACTGTTACCGACCATTGTTTAGCAGATGAAGGGCGTTGGTCTGTGGCAGAATTATCCCCATATTCTGTATCTGCATCGACAGTGTTCCGCATTTTATGGAATTTCTTGAAGAGCTACCATGACTTTTGAAATGACCTTCGTACACTTCCATACTAGGGATAATTTTGTGCACTTATTTTTAACTAAAGCATTCACTGGTAATATTCCCACAGTATACACTCCTTGTTCCTGTAGGAAAGGGAACAACTCTAAGAAAAAATCGACAGAAACCACCCAATTCATTTTCAAATCTGAAACTTGTGTGTAGAACGTATTTTATTATCTTTTTCGTAATGCAGTACAATGAATCGCAAAACAATTCCCTTGAATTTAAAAAATGTTTTGCATTTCATGTAAACCAAAATGAGAGAGAATTGTTTTTTCTAAATGAAGGATACAATTTGTGATTCGTAGATACCTTACTGCAATAATTTATCTTCTACATTGAAACTAGATAAGAACATTTTGTACAAACTCCTCCGCCCCAACGACACTCACTGATCACAGAAGCATTCAATATGTTATTTAATGTTCCATCAGTGCTTCATTTAATAAAATATTTTGTGCATTCTTGGAATAGAATGAGAAGAACTTCATTAACCTGCTCGCCCACAAAGCGTCGGTGTGAAATTTCATTTGAATACTTCGTTAGAAAGACGGTAAAAACTAGTTGCAAGATCCGTGGAACTGTTTCGTAGTTAACTGAAATCCATATTCTCAGTAGAGCAATTTCTTCCACGAAAAGCTCCCTCGTAACCTCACTAGGGGGATTGAAAGAGAAGTCTTATATAACGTCGACGTATTTCACTCTCGGGAACTTTCTGATCAGAAACTTGGAACTTTCGCCGCAGAACAGACGCCGCAGATGACAGGTTTCACTTCGACAGCCTCTGCGAACTAAAATGAGAGCTAGTGGGGCTTCTGTTCTCGCTGCAAGCTTATCTACCATTTCTATGAACAATAACGCCTTAATATTCATGAAGAGTTGTTATTGATAGACGTGAACTAGAAACAAAGGCCCGTTTGAGAGCATATAAAAATATTTCAACATACTAAAAAAGGTTCTTGAATTGATGGCAAGAATCGGACATTTTTTATTGGATATTGTATTTATGAAGCTTCAGCTTATTTTGTTGGTCTCATATATATTATAACGTACACTTTACGTGTATATTCACCACACGGCGGCTTGGTTCATTAAGTGACGCGGCTTTAACTATGTCACCGATTGGATGAGTCGTGATCGAAGATAGAAGCGCCGCGGAGGGGATGTCAGGCAACGAGCGAATCTACGACTACCGCACTGAACGCGGTAGACTCCGAACAAGGAACATGCCAAGTAAGGTGATAGTTACTACAAGTTAGAGAGAGGGAGTCTATTTAGATCAGAAAGTTAAACGGCTTCTGAGGGCGCGGCGGACATAAATAATGTACAATACGAGGTATTTCAATACAAGATAATGGGCAATATTCGGTTTTCACCACGATTTCATTCCATGATTCATACCACGATTCATATATTCACGGTTTCATACCACGATTCATTCAAATGTATTTAATACTTCAAGACCTGTACAGAGAACTTCTTAATAGATGAATTCATGAGGCCATGTGAACGTTATGGTAGATAAATTTACTGTAGGTGATAACATTGAAAGTGCAAAAGTAAAAAAATGAAAACAGACATTTCGAATAACTCTGATTGAATGAAAGTGTGTTTTTAAATATTCCAAAATCGATTTTTCAAAAGAATTAGTTCCACGGTTGCAAGTACTGAGCCAAAAATGAAACCTAATTATTAAATTAAATTATCGTTCAACAATAATTCAAGCAGTTCAAACGAGAGGGAACGCGAGAGGGAACGCGAGAGGGAACGCGAGAGGGAACGCGAGAGGGAACGCGAGAGGGAACGCGAGAGGGAACGCGAGAGGGAACACGAGAGGGAACACGAGAGGGACACGAGAGGGAACACGAGAGGAAACACGAGAGGAAACACGAGAGGAAACACGAGAGGAAACACGAGAGGAAACACGAGAGGAAACACGAGAGGGAACACGAGAGGGAACACGAGAGGGAACACGAGAGGGAACACGAGAGGGAAACGAGAGGGAACACGAGAGGGAACACGAGAGGGAACACGAGAGGGAACACGAGAGGGAACGCGAGAGGGAACACGAGAGGGAACGCGAGAGGGAACACGAGAGGGAACATGAGAGGGAACGCGAGAGGGAACACGAGAGGGAACACGAGAGGGAAAACGGGAGCGGACCGGTGAGCAGTCCTTGCCGAAGGTGAATGCTCGAAGTGCTAACGGGACAAGCAGTAGACGCAACAGAGCTGTAGCGCCACCCTGAAAAGGGCGGTGGGCCTCGCTTCTTGCAACCCAGGTCCGGAGCGCGTCTCAGAGGTCACGCCCAACATTGGGAGAAAAAACTACTGCTATTGGGAACGTAGAACTGCCTCAGTTCAAATCGAGCATAACAACATTTGTGACTCCAACAAAGTTAATATGATTTTAAACAAAATGAGAAACATGCAAACAGTTTGCTGCCAAAACTGTAGCATCGTGCTACATCTGGATTGTTTGGGAAATGTGCCATTTAATTTTTGAGTTGAATACCAAAAGGTACACGATTTCTACTTTCCTGACAAAATATCCATTTCAATTTTGTTGTTAATTATTAAGTTAATTATTATAATTACCTATTAAATAACACCGAATAAAATTAACTATTTTCTATAACGATAGTGACAGTAAGTATGATAAGCGAACTTCATTTACTGTAACTTAACTGTTCTAGTCAACGGTCAGTGGCAGGTTTCTAGTACCAGATTTATCTACAACAGTCCTCACATGGATGTCAAAACAGCTGCAGTGTATATTCAGTCGCAAGCGCTGATCACTTATGCAACCACAATTATGCAAAGTTGCCAAATTGTAAAACTCAAAAACTCATTGCGCCAATTCGTGGACCTGTTTTTGATTATCATGTGCACACTAATGTGGTTGAGGGCACCATTTTTGTATCATCCCGTACAAACAATTTACCGCGTTATTTGAATAATATTAAATATTCATATTTAAAATAGACATGTAAATTGTTCTTTCTTATTCCCTCGTTGGCTTTGAATAGTTCAAGTAATGCATGGCTCGACAGTGACGATGAAGCTAATTAGACATGCATGACCCTTTACTGTTTAGAATGTAATGACATTTTGATCGAATTACAAGAATTAACAATTAATCCGGGTAATTCGTAGCGTTTCGGCCAAAAGCCAAGCTCTCCCTCATAGGGTGCAGGGGTTAAAATTGCGATTGATATGTGGATTTTGTGGTAGACAAATCTGTTTCATGGTTGTTGTCCTAGGGGTTCTCTCGTTTAATCAGACTCTGATTACAGCATTGCTCCATCATGATCTATCATCATCTCACCAATAAATCACTGATCCATCCAGGTATTGCCTCAAGATATAGGTACTGAAATCTTAATAAATAACAATGTCCAATTAATCAAACAAAAAAGCACCTATAAAATTCAAAACTGCCATGGACAACGCGGAGATCAATTTGAAAATATTAGCATGACAGTGGAGAATTTACTTATTGGAAAACAAAATAAGCATGCCATGCAGAAAAAAGCAGTTAATTAATATAAGTTCGAAACTCTTGTGGATTGACAATATTACAAAAATAAATAAAATTTTGACGTTTCTAAACCCCTTTTACTCCTGCAGGAAATATTGCATCAGTCAATAGGACAGCGTTTTCGTAATGTTTATTAAAAGACCTTCCAAACATCCTTTAAGAGTTCATTTTCTCACAGCAGATATTATTTTTTCCTGATGCACAAATGGGATATTTTAAGAATCCTCATCATATTATAAAAATATATTTTGCAATTTGAAAAACTCAGTATTCTAAACCTAGCGTAAAATACAATGCTTCCTTCCATCACCTAAATAGATTCACCGTTTCAAAATGTCTAGTGCGTACTCGCAACAACTGCTGCCCTCGTTACGCAATTGCGGAGATCGTCTTCACATTCCGCATCCGGCGCCATGTTATCTGCATGCATCGCCAGAGCTCCACACAATCCAGTTCTCTCTCTTTCGCTCGCCTCGCTGATTACATCGACAAAAGTCGCTGCACAGCCAGCGCGGGAAGCAGGCGTCGCCGAGGGCCGTGACGGGGAGGGTGGAGAGGAGAGGAAGGAGGAGGCGCGGCCGCGAACAAGGCGCGCCGCAGCCGCGGGGATGAAGACTGAGGACGGTACCGGCGGGCGTTGGAATCAACGTGCCGATGGCTGGCCGCTGCCAAAGAACAGACGGATGGAGGGCGCGAATGAGTAGTGGAGACGGAGGAGACTCGAGAGACGTCGCGGAGCGGAGTGTCCAGAGCGAAAAATGGGTGGGGAGATGGCAAAAAGCAGATCGAAATGGAGGCCACACAGGAGGCAGAAGCAGCGACGGTTGCAGTGACGGTATCATGTCTGGAGGGTAGGCACTTCGGCAGAGACAGAATAGCGGATGCTGAGAAGCGGTGGGGGAGAAGGTGGAGAGGGGGAAGCGACGGCGAGGCGGAGGCGGGGTGGAGGCGGGGCGGATGCGGGTGGAGGCGGGGCGGATGCGGGGCGGAGGCGGGGCGGAGGCTGGGCGGCGGTGGGGCGGAGGCGGGGCGGAGGCGGGTGGAGGCGGGGCGGAGGCGGGGCGGAGGCGGGGCGGAGGCGGGGCGGAGGCGGGGCGGAGGCGTGGCGGAGGCGGGGCGGAGGCGGGGCAGGGGCGGGGCGGAGGCGGGGAGGAGGCGGGGCGGAGGCGGCGCGGAGGCGGGGCGGAGGCGGCGCGGAGGCGGCGCGGAGGCGGCGCGGAGATAGGGCGGAGGCGTGGCGAGGGCGGGACGAGGGCGGGACGAGGGCGGGACGAGGGCGGAGCGGAGGCGGCGCACGGCGGGGAGAGGCGGGGTGGAGGCGGGGCGGGCGGAGGCGGGGCGGAGACAGAGTGACATCACAGATGCTGAATGGAAATGGGATGGATACAACGGAGTAGGGGTCAGAGGGGCGAATACCGGAGGAGAGAGCGCTGGCTGTGGTGGAGCGTGGAATTGGTGGTCGCGTGCAAGGGCGGCCACTGGCTTCTGGGAAGCGGCGCGAGGAAGGCATGTGGCCGATGGCGCGAAGGGGAGACGACCGAGATGGCGGCCTGCGGTTCTTCTGCTTCGCGCCTAACAACCGACGAGTGGTGGGGACGGTGACGGCGGCGGCGGCAGGCAAAGCGTTTGGACGGGGGTGGGCCGCGCTGTCGCCACCCTGTCCTCCCTCCTCTACGTTCTGCGTTTAACCAAGCAGTCGATGTCCCGATGCCGCTGTTGGTCTCGTCAAATTGCTGCCCATTCCTGAATATTGTTACAGGCAATGTATGAGCGTGCGCCGAGGCAACGTCTATTTTCTTTGTTTTGCTCACTTTTTTCTTTCTTTTCTCCTCTACCTTTTTTCGAGCTTTCTTAAATACTCTCATTTATTTACTTACTTTTCCCCCCTCTTTAGCACTTTTTTTCTCCGACGCTTTGTATCTTTTTTATATATGCTCTTCAAAAATACGCTTTCTTTCCATTTATTTTCTTCTGAATAATACATACAATTCCTCGACGCGGTCTATTTTTAGTTACGTGTCACTTCTTCCTTTCATTCTACTTTATATTATTAACACTTTCTTTCCTTTGATCCAAACTTTTCCTTTTTCGTCATTCTTTTCTTTCATCTTTTCTTTACCCTTCTGCCTTTCCTTTCCCGTGTGTTCTTTGAAAAAGTCTCCTTAATTGTCTCCCCTCTCCATATTGACCCATTGCACTTTCCCTCGGGAACTCTCATTCTCACGCCTACGCCTCCCGCAAACAACAGCTCTCGCAGTTTCCCGCTACCCGCTGTCTCTCCTCCACCCCGCCGTATATTTGTTAGTGGCAGCGTCGTATCTTTACACGGTGTTGGACAATGAGCAACGTTTCCAATGTTAGAGGTCAAAAATTAATGTTTGTAAAGGAAGGTAATGTTTGTAAAGATGGCAATCTCAAAAAAATGCAACATTAATATTTGTATCGAAAAGTAAAAGTACTAATGCAGCATAACTGATTCTACCCAATTACGAACTGTAAATACTGACAGTAAAACGAAAATAATATTAATTTAAACGGAATCTTTGTGTATTAGTTACCATCAGTGCTGTGGTATTCTAAAAGTCTAAATATCCCGTAGCTAGTATTGTATGCATTGGTGTGACCGTTCGTGTAGGTCGGCCGTGGGGAAATTTCGTGGGTAATTTGGCTCTTGTTGAAATTTTGAAAAAAAAACACAAAGTTGAAAGCCACAAACATTAATATAATTGAATCTCAAAAAAAAAAAAAAAAAAAAGGAAACACAAATTACAAAATTACCTAACATGCACAGATAAACAAAATGAACAAAGAAAAATACAACACTGAACAGCGTAAAAAAAAAAAAAACTTTTTGAGGAAAAATCAACTGCAGAAATTATGAATTTCAAAGTTGGCACAAACTAGCATCACAGCAACATCTTCTGTGACAAAAATAAATTGAAATCCAACAAATTGAATCAAAGATATCTCTGGGGAGATGAGTACACATAATAGTACATCAGAGGGTAGAGCACAGGCATTTCGGATGACAAAATGCCTCAGCACTTTCTGTTTACAGAAATTGCAATTAACCCTTCCTCAACATACACTGCATTAGCATACATAGTAGTTTCTTGAAAAACAATTCACTTCAATTACAAAGACATATGTTGTGTACAATTAAAATGAATAAACATAGTTTTGAAAACACAGAATATTCAAAAGAAATTGCAAAAAAAAAAACTAAACATGTGTGTTTACACCATAAATGTGAAACATTTATTACAACCTACACCTTTGGTTGAAATTAAAAATATGTTGTATTTTTACTCAACAGGCATCCAAATTTCAATAAATATTTCAAGATATTTAAGTTCACTTAAATTCAACAGTTCATAGCAAATATACTTTTATAACCTTTTAATTGTTCATAAATAACCCAAATTGTTTCTAACTTGATTTGGATTTTACACTATCATCAAAATGTTCTTTTTGATTTAAAGACAGAAACTGCACTTGTAGTGTATTAACATGACAAGATTATATCATAAATAAGTGATGTTCTCCCCTTAGAAAGCCACACTACTTCAAATATCTTTTGAAAAATAGTCCACAATGATTATGGAAATACCAATGGTCGGGTATATCATACATTATGCAAGAGTGTTAATGGCCAAAAAAAATATTAAACAATCTGACAGTGAACTACAGGAACAACACTTCAACCTGCATTCTACAGTCAATTGCTTCCAAATTCTCATTACTTTTTATAGTATCACATATAAAATTGTTTTGTCTTTAACACCGACCTTATTTCGGTGGCCGTGGCGTTCGCCACCAGCGCACAACTCACAGCGAACTAATGCGGCTGCCGACGCTCTGTCTTGGGCCTAAGCACGGGTTCTCTCTGTAACCACGTCTTACTCCAAGACCAGATGCCTCCGTCGAACGCGCATCTGCGGTGTGAATTTAGCCACCACTGGGCCAAACCTCTTTCTCGCTAACTGGAGCTCGCGGCCCCACACCATCAGCTTCCAAATTCACGCTGCTACCTCACGCTGCCGCTTCTCGAAACATTCTGCTCACTCTCCTCACACCGCGGTTACAACCCCTTCTTTTCCGCGTAGGGGGGGGGACAACTGTCTTCCCCCCGCCACCCCTCCAGCGACCGCTGATAAGGCGACGGGTTACGTAATCGCGCGGCGAAGCACGCAGACGAGGTCTTTCTTATCGCCAAATAGCGACTGAGCAAGCTCAGGATCGCTACATTGGCTAGTGCAGCACTGCTAAAGGCGCTGACCAAGATGTTCCAGAGGTAGAGCCCGGAAGGTGGCGGATTTCCGGCACTAGGCTAAGTCGAATTCAACTATGGTTAGGAGGAGCATTTTCGTGGTCGGCTGCTGTAATAAGCAGGTTTCCATGTTTATTCAGAAAAGCTTGTCTTTAGTTATTTTGTCATCCGTGCCATCAAACAACCTTTCTCATTCTCGCGTTAGTGAATCAATTTTTTCACGTGACGAATGATGAGAATGAGTCAAAATGTGTTGCTCATTTGTCAACGAAAACTGTTTCTATTACACACGATAGTATATTTTTTGTTATCGATATTTGTCAAAGACGCACGTGTCTATAATTTATCTCCCTTAGCTTTTAAGCAATGTTATGTTTAGTTACTCAAATGACATTAACATGTAACACCCACAATCATCCATTACTCCTTTTCCTTCTTCGATACCAGCTTTCGGCAAATGTGAATCATTGGCTTTGCAAACTTAAGATTGTTTTACTTATCTGACCATAAGATAAAGACGTTTTTTAAAAGATGAGACAAAATAAAAATATAGTCTTGATACTTGCAATTGCTACTTAAAAGTGTTCGTTCTTCTTATTCTGTTTTTGGCAGACGTTATGTATTTGGACTTTTATAGTTCATCCGACAGGCAAATTTTTAACGTGGTACATATATACCGGGTGACTCCATTTAACCTGAAAACTCAAAATAACTTAAAAAATACGCATCGTAGAAAAAGTCTCAGACAAAAATTAATATCTCCAACGGCTACATCTGCCTGAACTAAAATCAAACCTCACCACCTCTCCCTGAAGTAGTGAGGGGGGCAACTTTGAAATCTTAAATAGGAACTACCATTTTTACATCAGATTCTAATTCTTCACTAAAATATACATGTTTTGTCTAAAGCATTTCTTTATTTCTTATAGATTGCAATCTCAAAAAATAAGATTTTGTGCAATTCTCGAGAAATTACAATTTGGATTGAAAAATTAAGAAACACTTGTTCAATATTTTTTTTAAAAAACGTATCCAACAATTACAGTTAAGCCCCACCCCGGGAGCTGTCCAGGGGGCGGTCATTTTCAAATCTTAAACAAAAACTTCCATCTTTTCATTACATAATTCGATTTAATGTGTAGTTTTTTATTACTGATTAGTTGGCGTTGATTTTTTTTAAAACTTGCACCCCGATAGTGAAAGTCGAGGAGGACTCACCTAAAACAGTCACCCCGAAGGGAACAAAAACTATTACCTCCACGTCATTGTTCCTGGATCTTGCTACAAGTAGTTTGTTAAAATCATTTCAACGTTATCACGAATGAAAAACCTACACAAAAATCTAATTTTTAATCAAAGAATTGGGGATTCCCATTAGAGACTTAAAAATTACAAGCCACCCTACCCCTAGAAATGGGGGTGGGGGCTTAACTGTTGTCACTAGATACTTTTTTTAAAAAAAATATTGAACAGGTATTTCTTTATTTTTCAATTGTAAGTGTAATTTCTCTAAAATTGCAAAAAATCTTATTTTGAGATTATAGCGCCATCTATCACGAATCAATTTTTTAGCCAAAACGTATGATCTTTTTAATGTAGAATTCAAATCTGCAATAAAAATGGAGGTTCCCATTTAACATTTCGAAGTAGCCCCCCTTCCTAGCCCCGGGGTTGGAGCGAGGCTTGATTTTGGATCAGGCAGATGTACCCCCTAGGGATATTCATTTTTTGTCTCAAGACATTTTTTGTACGATGCGTATTTTTTTAGCTATTTCGATTTGTAAGGTTAATTCATGTGTAAATATAAGAAATAAAACTGACCGCGCATTTTTTAATATATCACTCAAATAGACACGAATAAAGATAGCTAAATTATAGCCAATGACGTCAAAGAGCACGTGGAAAATGTCAAATCGAAAATCAAATGGACACAAACACAGTATGGAGGAATGAAATGTATCTAAACTTGACATTGAGATTTTCACTATTATATTTTACAGAATTTTTGTCCTTGAGCTACAGATTTTTACGTGACCGTAACAAAATATACGTCGGCACTCGCTTGAGTAATGCGACAATCAAAAGTCAGAACACTAAAGCCACAAAAACATAGAACGTCTTGCCCAATATGTAATGTTCTGACTTTTGTCATAAAATGTTTAAAATTTCAGGAAAATGTGAGCGGGAAAAAATCTGTCAGGAAATATTTTTAGAACAGGTTGTCATACAACTATTTTCAGCTATTCATATTTTCACTCACAATTTAATCAACATTCATTTACATCCTGGTATTTTTAATGACAGGTTTATTGTTGTTGCTGTTTATTTTATTTCAATTGCCAATACACTCGTTTCGGGACGTTTGCTCAATACGACGCAACGCAGTGGCAACCGGAATTTTGTCCGCACAGATGCTGAAAACTGCGCACTGTGTCGCGCTAGCCGCCTCCCCGTCGCCGCTGCCCGGGTCGCCCCTATTGTGCGCAGCTGTGTGCAGTAGTGTTCGCTCGTCCGTCATTAACTCGCGTTAATTAGCCAAGGAAGAGCTGCGGTGGCGAAGGCAGGCGACTGCGGGCTTAGCACCCCTCCTCTTCTCCAACCCCGCGCCCCTCCCTGCGCGCCTCCCTCACCCCGCTCGCCCTCGCTTGTCCCTGCTCGCCCTCGTTCATCCCCCGTGGTGGCAACAGAAAGGGCCGCACTGCAGTAGCTCAAGTCTCCTGTTCGAGTGGGCAGTCGGCAGTAGCCCATCGATTAATAACCTCGGTGCGGAAAACCGCTATACACGTAGTAAAGTCCACGCCATTGTCAGGAAACTTAAGTCGATTATTGCAGTGCATAATTCAATTTTCTTTATTCGATTCTGAAATCAGAGGATGAAACTCGGGCATTAAGTGCTTCATAATTTATTTTATCAGCGATC